>JAJPUD010006216.1:0-38348 GCA_023553655.1 Myrmecobius fasciatus
AAGAAAACACAAAAAGAAGGTGAAGGAGAGGGAGAAAAGGGCCATCCTAACTAAGGGGTGGAGGAAGAGGATAATCCTGTAAATTCAAACCAAATGGAATGGTTGTTGTAAAATGGAGAGTTGCCAGTAATAAGAGTTTCTATTGCCTATGTAAAAGATTCTTTCAAAACTGGGGTTATACCTAATTTCCTATTTCTAGGAAATAGTCATGAAAAACCTATACAGATTATTGAGTACTTTGTTTTTGGAGATATGGAAGGGAAGTAATGGCTTTCAAAAATGAGAGCAGTCATTATTTTAGCAGTCACACAACTGATTGGAAGGTTTAGAGAATTTAAGATTCAATCTCATGCTTTCTATTTATTGGCTATAAATGTTTAAAAATGTCTCCCAAGAATGATTTTTAATGTATATGTTAAAAATCATGCAAGATTTCTTAAAAGGTGCAAAATTGGAGACAATTATTCAATGTCCTTCTGATTAAATCAGCAAGGCATAAAATAGGTAAAAGTATATTTGTCAAAAGTTTTTGTCATTGTCATGAATGATGCCCTGTGTAGAATTCAAGTGGCAGAGGAATTCTGTATAGATGTGAAGTTATCCAGATGCTCCCATTTGTGGGTAGCATTGTGCTATTTGTATCAACCCCAAGAATGTTGGAGAGACTCCTAAATGTAATACAAAAATCACTCAAGAGAGTTCAGTCTAATTATCCACACATGAAAAACCAAGTGAAGGAAGAATGCCAATGTCCAGAAAAGTTTGCAGATGGAAGATCAACCTAAGAGGCTGATACAAGTACATATATTTAAATAAATATTGTAGATAGACAATGAGAAGAGTGAGTTAAAATGCATCTGTGAAATTTGTGCCTCTAAGAGCAATAAAGGTATTAAGCTTCTCCCTGAAACACAAGACTACCATTATCACCTGGATTTTTCCAATAATGTCAGATGGCTATAAATCATGAACCATAGTTTCCATAGAATTAAAGTTATGAACCAGCTAAAGAGTAATGGAGAAATGCATGGAGAACATGGATGGGCTACAGAACTATTCAATCAGAAAATGGATGAAAGATATCATCGAAGAGACATATGAAGAGGCAGAGGGGTATTCTAGTTTCATAACAAGACATAGGGATAATAAATAGTATGCATTTCATTGGTATCTGTGCAACAGGAATTAATCAAAAATGAGGCCACTATACATACTGGGGGTATGCCTTAGAGAGGATTCATGAAAGAACATGAATATAACTCACAAAGAATAAGAAGGACTAGATCAGCAAACATTTATTAAGCACCATAATATGCCCGATACAGCTAAACACTGGGGATACAAAAAGAGATAAATGACACTCCACTCCCTCAAGAAACTTAAACAATATATAAACAACTACATAGAAAGCAAGCTGTAAACATGATAAATAAGATTTAATTAACAGAATGAAAGCAGTGAAATTAAGAAGAGCTGGGGAAGGCTTTCTATAGACAGAAAATGATAATACCCATATTGATGACTACATACCCATCAAAATACTGAAATATTTAGAATAAAGGATTGAAAATAATCACATTCATTATACTGAAAGATCATATTGCAAAAAAGAAATATCATTTTGCATAATCATTTGGTGCCATATTCTATGGAATATAGAATCATGGAATCAGAGCTCAGAGAGACCTTTGGGGGAATCTACCCCAACTTCTTTGTTTTATAAATGAGGAATGTAAGGCCTTCAAAAGTGAAGTGATCTTGTGCCCAAGGTCACATAAGTAAGAAGTGAACTAAAATCCCTAGAAAACTACAAGTTTGTGAGAAAGATAATCAGTACATAAAAATTTATCAGCCTGAATGAACTCAGGTCTACATATTTCTTCTTATTAATTTAAAAAGTATAACTTTTTCCAAGTATGCTTCACTTTGAAGAAAAGGGATAGAGGTAGCCTCTGATCTTCACCTAAACAAATGTATATAATATAAAACAGTGAAAGTCTGACAGCTTCAAGACTTAACAATCTGACAATACTTGGAGGAGACTGGAGAATTGCAGCAAGCATACAAATGAACTCTAAGAACAAAGCCATCTGGGACTCTTTAATATCAGGGCAATCTTCAAGGTTTTACTATATTATGGCACAATATAATAATAGATATTCACTGCTTTTTTTCTATTTCTTTGTTTTTTATTCTTGTTATAAGGAATGGCTCACTGGAGTGGAGAGGAACACGGATAGATTTGGAAATTGAGACCATATAAAGAGAAAAAAATAAGTCAATAAGATTAAAATTGATATTTACAATGACAGTGTTGGCCAATTAAGAAAAAATTAAATTATGTTTAGTACACCATACCTAACTTTTCTTAGGTATATTTCTATCCAAAATTATTTAAGTTTTAAAAAATTAAGGCTTGGCATATAAAAAGCTAAGTAGCAAGTTATCTGGAAAATTCATTTATTTGGGGCACCTCCTTCTTTTATAAAGCCGGGTAAATAAGTCATGATTATACTTATGATGTGGTAAATGACAAACTTGAATTTGTCTTGAAAAAGAAATGAAAAATCTTAAGCAACTCTTTAGGATATTATATGCTGCCAAATAAAGGGTTCTATTTGTAAACAAAACACTTTATTTGACTAGTGTAGACATGAAAAAAGATCAAATACAGTAATTTGTGATGCATATTACTGCCATGCAGCCTTCTCTTCAGCTTCTAATGGATTACATTTATAGCTCTTTGAGGCAGAAAACTCTGTCTGATCCAGTGCACCTCAACACATGCCCCACTGAGATACATCAGACTTGCTTAGAAGGTTGCACACGACAACCAGATCCCAAGAACCAGTGAAATCCTCCAAAAACATAGTGAAGTTTGATTCCATTCTTAGTCATACCTCTCAAACTCAGCCACCAAGAAGGCTGCTCTTACAAAGAGTTTGATATTTTTGCACAGTTTTACAACATTGGCATTTGAAAAGTTCAAAGAAAGAAGGCCATAAAAAGTAATTCTTAGTAGAAGAATTAGCCAAGTAGTAGCAATAATAAAGAAAGGAGTTGGCTTTTACTGACATTAAGATATGAGTAGAAAACTTCAAAAAAGATAAGAAAAGAGCTGTTGTGAAAAAGGAAGCTGAAAGGAAAGTATACATATGAGAAAAACAAAAAAATTCACAAGGACAGATGGGGCCTCTCTGTGCTGTACGCTATGGGAAAGCTTTCTTCACCAGCTTTTTAATGTTTTATTTTTTAAAAGCTTTTTATTTTCCAAAACATATTCACAGATAATATTTCAACATTGACCCTTGAATAGCCTTGTGTTCCAAATTTTCCCCTCCTTCCCCAACTCCCTCTCCCTCCCCTAGATGGCAGATAATTCAATACATGTTAAAATATATGTTAAATCCAATATGTGTAAACATATTTATACAATTCTCTTGTTGCACAAGAAAAAGCAGATCAAAAATGAAAGAAAATGAGTAAGAAAACAAAATGCAAATGAATATCAAAAAGAGTGAAAATGTTATGTTGTGAACCACATTCAGTTCCCACAGTCCTCTCTCTGGTTGTAGATGGCTCTCTTCATTTCAAGATCATTGGAACTGGCATCAATTATCTCATTGTTGGAAAGAGTCACACTCATCAGAATTGATCATCATATAATATTAATGTTGCCATGTACAATGATCTCCTGGTTCTGCTCATTTCACTCAGCATCAGTTCATGTAAGTCTCTACAAATCTCTCTAAAAATCATCCTCCTGATCATTTTTTATAGAACAATAATTTTAATCTGTTTTCTACAGCTGTTCTACTACATTCTAAACTCAGTGACCCTGGGTGGGAATGACTTTGATTCACTCCTACATTAATAGGTCTGGGGCTTCTTCCCTTGTGGAGACAGAACCAATCCTGGAGTCTTCTCCCTTGTCTGACATTGTGATCACTGTGAGTTCTCCAATAATGTGATGGAAGGTAAGAGGTTATCACCAAAGTCTATGCCAACTTTGATCTGTCCTTTTCTTCTTTGGTAAAAAGTGTTTTAAGATCCAACTAAAATCCCACCTCTTACAAGAAGCTTTTCCAATCCATCTTAATTCTAGTGTTTTCTCTTTATTAATTATTTCCTATTTATTCTGTTTATTTATATATATTTGTTTATTGTCTCTCCCAATAGATTTTGAGGTCTTTGAAAGCTGTGATGGTCTTCATGTATCCCCAGCACTTAGTACAGTGCCTGGCACATAGTAGGTGCTTAATAAATTTTATTAATTGACTAATTCTCATGGAACAGGACTATCAAAGTCTATGGACATGAACCATCAAGAAAGCAAGTGCTTTCTTGCACTTCAGCGGGAGCATATAATTGAAATAACATATTGTGTTATGCTCCATTTTCACTGACATTCCTGACAAATATCTCAACTGTTTAACAAACAGTGAAAAGAGATTAAAAACAACAGAAAGACATTCGTCCAATTCATCTGCACTAGCCAGTAAATGCTTGCAAACATTCATATCTGAGAAAGCTTTTAATGTTATTGACAGCTTATTCAAAGAGGTGAGCAAAGCCCCATGTTATTTAAAATCAATATTGCCCTCCTAGGAATTAGCCATTTTCCTAGAAGTGATATAGAGGACATATTCAGAAGCAATTGTTTTAGTATACCTAGATTAACTTTAATAAATCCTTTTTAAGTTTCTGCAATTTAACCATGGAAGGCAGCAGTCCCATCCTAAAGTTACAAATGAGTTAGCTAACAACAGAACTCATTATAAAAGCCAAACCACAGAATAATTACTTTTTTGAAGAAAAAAGTCTTGAATAAATAGTCACTTTCAGAGGGATTTTATTTGTTTTGCTGATCATAGCCTGTGTCTTGGTTTTGTTTTCCCAGAGACATTATACCTCAATCATAGAACAGAAACTTAGTGGACCAGAAACAGCATTACACAAAGAGAAGGCAAGGGGGAGGGAGGAAATGGAAATGCTGAGAGAAGAGTGAAACTGGCAAGTGGGACTGAGAATTAGGAGAGGAAGGAAAGGGTGGAGAGAGTTGGAAAAGCATGAAAACTGTCTCATGCTAGCTAGCAGGGGAGGAAAAGATGCTGGCACATGAGTTACCCCTGTAGACCAATGGTTCATAGGAGATGAGGAGGCACAATAGAGAGAGTTAAAGGATGAAGATGTTCACATGTCCAGCTGTGGTGCTACAGCTACTGAAGATCCAGAAAACAGTTCTTGCTAACAAAGTGCTTGGCATTGTCAAATGGCTCATCATCAGAAACTGAACTGATTTCATCAGTGTAAATGACATTAAAGATAATGCATTGCCACAGGTTTAGCTGCTGTATTTTAAGGACTATAGGATCTTTCCATTTGACTTGCAGCTGAAACCTCCTATGTATTGCTTCCCCCATTAGAACTTGAACTCCTAGAGAGCAAAGACTGTCTGACTTTTTCTTTATATGCTCAGTACATAGCACAGTGCTTTGCATACAGTAGGTGCTTAATAATTGCTTTGTATTTGTTCATTCATGCTAGAGGATGCTGACTTTATGGAACAGAATAAAAGAGAGAGAGGAAGTGTGTATATTCTGGCCAGGGTTAGGGAGGATGAGAAGCTTATTGTCAAAATTAGTAAGGTAGAACATAGAAGATTACTAACTAGTAACATTAGGTAGAATCAAAAAGAGAATGGTAAAGAATCAGAATATTTGTAAAGTAGCTGGATGAAGAACTTAAAAGAAAAAGAGGATGCCTAATTCTATCGTTTGTCACTACCATCCAGAAAACAAAATGATTATTGCCTCTCTACTCAGCTTCATGTTATAGAATTTGTAACTCTTTTAAAGCTTGGCTCAGGTGCCAATCTATACATGAGAAATTTTCTCACCTCCCCTAGCTTTTAGTATTTACTCAAAGACTTTGTTTTTATTTGCCAAAACTTATTTGCATGTAAACACCCTTCCCCCTGAAGAATGTAAGTTTTTTGAGGATGAGGCTGTTTTATATTTTTGTCTTTGAATTTTTAGCACCTAGCACAGTGCCTGGAACATGGTAAGCACTCAGTAAATGCTTGTCAGATTGAACTGATTGTAAAATAACTATTTCTAATGTGGTCGATGTTTGGTGGTTCAGAGGTTGACATAATCATTCCAGCTGGTAGATTATAGATGTCCTCTGCTTCTGCTTTTCCTCTCTGGCTGTCAGCCTTCTGGCCACAACACTGCTCATTAGCATCTCCAAGAGAGGAAGAACAGGGGGAATGAAAGGTGAAGCTCAAATCAAACCATTTACTCCTTGTTAGCTGTACTGGTCTGAAAGTCTAATGGGAAAAAAAAAAGATTGAAACAACCATGAAGCTTGGATATTATCTAGGGGATTCAATTATCCATGGGATCTTTGTCCCCATGAGAACAGGCAACTTGAAAGTGGGCTACAGAAATGGAAATAAATAAGTAGGAAGGAAATAATCAAGGGATTAGAATGGTAGTTATTTCTGTATAGATGGGTTTTAAGCAATCAACTGTCAGGTGTGTGCCTCTTGACACTCATATGTATTTAACCACCAGGAAATACAATGTAGATGGGTAGTTTCTGTAACCAAATTGGTAGAACTACTCAGAGAATTATGTTCTCTTGGTTCTACTCATTTCACTTAGCATCAATTCATGTAAATCTCTCCAGGCCTTCCTGAAATCATCATAATGACCATTTCTTATAGAACAATAATATTCCATTACATTCAGATAACATAACTTAGCCATTCCCCAAATGATGGGTATCCATTTAGTTTCCAGTTCCTTAGTAATACAAAAAAGGCTGTTACAAATATTTCTGCACATGTGGGTCCTTTTCCTTTTTTATGACCTCTTTGGGATATAGACCCAATAAAGGCACTGCTGGATACAAGCATATACACAATTTGACAGCCCATTGGGCATAGCTCTCCAGAATGGTTGGATCAGTTCGCAATCCCACCAACAATGTATTAGTGTCCCAGGTTTCCCACATTTCATCCAACATTTGTCATTATCTTTTCCTGTCATTTTAGCCAATTGGAGAGCTATGAAATAGCACCTCAGACTTGTCTTAATTTGCATTTCTCTAATCAATAGGGATTCAGAGCATTTTTGTAGTGGCAAGGAACTGGAAACTGAGTGGATATGCCTAAGTTGGGGAATGGCTGAGTGGATACCCATCAGTTGGGGAATGACTGAGTTATGTGAAGTGAGTAGAACCAAGAGAACATTGTGCATAGCAACAAGAAGATTTATGTGATGATCAATTATGATGGACCTGGTTCTTTTTAACAATGAGGTGATTCAGGCTAATCCCAACAGATTTGTGAGGGAGAGAGCCATCTGCTTTCAGAAAGAGGATTATGGGGAATGAATGTGGGATGAATTTTTATTGTTTGCTTGCTTTTTTTTCTTCCTCATTTTTTTCTTTTTTGGTTTGATTTTTCTTGTACAGCATGATAAATGTGGAAATATGTTGAGAAGAATTGCACATGTTTAACCTATATAGGGTTATTTTCTGTCTAGGGGAGAGGGGTGAAGGAAGGGAAGGAGAAAAATCTGGGACACAAGGTTTTGAAAGAGTGAATGTTGAAAACTATCTTTGCATGTATTTTGAAAATAAAAAGCTATTATCATAATGACAATAAGACTACCTGGAATATCCTTGGGATGTGGGATCCAGTAGAATTCTTACTTCCTTAAGTGAAATCAGAACTGCAATATAGGAGAGCCCTATAAAACATGGGTTGGTTGCTTACATGTTCTCCAAAAGCAAACTTAAAGATTCAGAGCAACATCTGTAGACTGCTAACTTTGCTAGTGACCACCATCTGCCTCAAAACATAAAGTCAACATATAGTGGTTTTGTGTGGTAAGTATACATAAACTGGAACAAATAAGGAACTTAAAAGAAAATATGGAATAAAACTTGTAATAAGGAAAAAGTGAATGGAGGAAAATGGCTTGGTACCATGATGAGAGTGACAGATGACAGATGGACATTCCAAATGCTCCTCTGGTATCTTTGATATGTGCTAAGAAAGTAAAGAAAGCCTTCAGCATGTTGAGTGGAACCCCTGAAGTGAACTTAATAGAAGGACATGGACAAAAGTTCTATAGTGTGGACAAAAGTGGTTAGGCTTCAATATGTGCCATTGGAGGGGACAATGAAGTCAATGGAATCATGGATCCATTTGAGCATATGAATAGAATAATGGTTCTCAATTTGCTCATCCAAACAGCCATCTGTTTATTTGAGAAGAGAATGTATCCAGAAGGCAAAGGATGACAATTTTAGGTAACTATTCAAAAAGTGCTTTGTAGGAATGGAGTTATAGGAAGAAGTTATCAAGTCCTTTTAAGATTAAATTCAGTCATCTACTCATGGGCATGTAAACCATCGTATTTTGTATGATTCTGTTCTCATGTTGTCTCCATTCTTAAAATGGTATACCATTCTCATTATTATCCCCACTAACTTTCCATCATCAAATCCTGAGCTCAACAGAACATAAAGAAGTTGGAATGAAGATTGGAATTCAGATCTCTTAATTCTCCATTAGGTGCTGTGTCTACTATGTCACAGAATTTAAAAATTAAAAATTTGTGCAATATGGATATATTTATTTGTACAATATAATTTTATAAAACTAAAAATGAAATGTCTAATCTGATAGGCCAGGAGGTGAAGGGAACTACTTGAATTTGGGGAAAAGCTGGCACCACAGTCAGACTGTATTTTTTGCTAAGAGACTGTATCAAAATGAAATTGCCAATAAAGACAATTGGGTTAATGGAGAAGAATGAATAAATATGAACTCAATATGTCTGTGCCCCACATGGGCATATCTATATATGGACAAATACACACATTTAAAATTTTGTCATTTGCTTTCCAAGTAGTAGTCATGCCAAAGAGAAACTCTTATATATAACAATTGTTTAAGGATGACTTGGAATAATGACCCTGTTCATCTTCCTCATTGTATAAATAAATCATCTTGACTGGAGCTACCAGGAACAGAAGTTGTGCTTTTCACTTCCCATTATAAAGGAAAAAAACCCCAAGCTCAAGTGAACACTACAGGATAATAACAATGGATAAACATGAAATTTATTTACAAAGGGGACAAGTTTACTTTCCAGGAATGGAATTTTAATGACCTATGCTGCAGAATGGGATAGAGTGTGTTGCAAGATGCCTAAAATTATGCCCTTATAAACTTTCTTTGTATTTATAATCCAGGCAATTCAGGTTGACAACAAAAAATCCAAAGAAATTATAAAATTAAAGCCCTACCATTGATTTTTTTTATCAGTGTTGTCAGCAGCTTTGAATTGTAAAAGTTGGGAAATCCTGTTTCCATAAATCAACCAAAGAAATTTGAGGTACAAATCAAGTCTCATTTTTAAGTATGAAGTGTCTACAGCCATAAATCTTTCTGACCATGCTGATAAAAGACAGGGACATCAGGAAAAACCTTGAAGCCAATGAAACACCTACATTGACATTTTTACTCATGTATTGAAAGGCTGGAAATCTTTACTAGCCTATTTTGTGAAATAAAGAACTCACTCTGAGTGCTCTGGGACTAGTGGGGGTGGGGATGTGTGCCAAAGGTGCTCCTCAGACTACAATTAAGCCTATGGCATATCCAACTGTGCTGAAAGGTTTTTATGGGCCAATTCCTGCTTCTTACTGCTTTTTAACTTAGAGAGTGAAGCTGTCCATTCACCATGGACAAAAAGGGAAATTCCATGAGGGAGCAGCTGTGCTTCTGTGATATTTTTAATATGCTCTCCATCCTCCCTGATGAGGCCAGATGTGATACAAGAAAGCTGTGAACAGGCCATGGGGTGAAGGAAATTAAGCTGCCACTAAAGTCAGTCAGACCAAATGTATTTTTGCTAAGAGACTGCATCAGGAAGGATAAAATACTTCTAAGAATTGGCTTTACCTCTTTCTCATCATACATGGATCTCAGAGGAAATGTCTTGGAACCTCAAAAATGCTTTTTAAGAATATCATTAAGTAGCTACAAAGAGAAAAGTCAGAAAGCTGTCTCGTGCAATCTGCCTTCAATTTACTGGATATTTTTTGCCCCTAGTCTCTCCCTAGAATATACTGCATCAGACTGAGCCCCACCATTTCTAGTGTTTTCCTCAATTCACTCAATATATTAATTGAGTACATTTCTTTTTTTTATTTATTTTATTTATTTTTTATTTTATTTTTTTAAGCTTTTTATTTGTATAACATATGTATGGGTAGTTCCCCAACCTTGATCTTTACAAAGCTTTCCAATACAAATTTTACCCCCAGTCCCCTCCCCTCCCCTAGATGGCAGGAAGTCCACTACATGTTAATAATGTTGAAATGCTTGAGAAGTTATGTAAGAAAAATCCTATCTACAAGAAAAAAAAAGAATCAGAGAAAGGCAACACAATGCAAGCAAATGTCAAGAGAGATCATGAAAATGTTACGTTGTGGTCCATTTTGAGTACATTTCTTTACTTAAAAACATGAGGAAGGC
Source organism: Myrmecobius fasciatus (assembly GCA_023553655.1). Lineage (NCBI taxonomy): Eukaryota > Metazoa > Chordata > Mammalia > Dasyuromorphia > Myrmecobiidae > Myrmecobius > Myrmecobius fasciatus. The sequence goes on from JAJPUD010006216.1 coordinate 10,562, forward strand.
TGGGTTTGAGTTTTGCTGCTTCCCATTTGCTGACACTGTGGCTTTGGTACAGATCAATTTCTCACCTATAAACCAGGTATAACAATACCTGTACCAACTAAAATATCTCTCAGAATTGTGAGGAGGAAAGCCCTCAGGAAAACTACTGTGGAAGTATGAGCTATTATCATGAAACATTTCGGTGGGAGCTGTGGGGAATAGAGGAGAAAGAAGTGGAAATTTCAGTCTGGGGGTAGGGGGGGAGATAAGGTACATACAAGCAATTATAATCTAAAGTACAATTTGAAACTGAATTACAGACCAGAGACCGAAGATTTGAGTTGCTGTGTGAGTTAACTGCTGTTCACTACAGCAAGATAACTGTCAATATCAAAGCAGCCCCTGAGATTACCTACATATTTGAGTGTGAGCGCCTTGTTTTTGTTGCTTTTTTTTATTTCCCATGCTTAGCACAACACCTGGCACACAACAATCACTTGAGAAATGTTTGTTGATTGGAGAGGGAAAAGTGTACTTTCAGCATTAAGCTTTCTGCACTCTCTGGTCTATCCACACTCTGAAGTTATTTTTAGGAACTTGAGTTGTCCTGGCAACTTCTCTGTGTAAGGGGCAATGTGTTTGCAGTGACAAGAACTTTGAATTGAAAATCAGAGAACCTAAGCTCAAACTGCAGCTATTTCTTACTATTTAGGTGGCCCTCAGGTAAGACATCTGACTTAGCCCGCCCTCAGTTTCTTCAACAATAAGCTGGAACCTGATGGTCTCTGAGTACCTGCCATCTTCGAACCCTGCATGGTAACACAGCCAACTGTGTACACACATCTAAAGATGGTTTTATCTGACTATGAAAAATGCTAAATTCAGAGCTATACTAATACAGTTTCATTAATCCTAAATTTCAGAGGATAACAATAATGCAAATCATTGTAGTAAGATATTAACATTTATATAATTCTTTAAGCTTTGCAATGGGCTTTAGACTCATTTGATTCTCACAATAGCCTTGTGAAGTAGATGCTATTATGATCTCTGTTAATACAGAGGAGGCATTGAGGCAGGGAAAGGTTAAGCAACATATCAGGGTCACATAGGTAATATGTACCTGAGGAAGGATTAGAACTCTAAATCCAGCATTCTAAACACTTTGCCATTTGTTGCCTTCTAAAATGAAATTTGGATTCCAACATTATAGCATGCTTTTGTCTTGGAAAACACTTTTCCCTCAAGAGGTTTCAATGAAATAATCACTTGAGAATACTAAAGATTTTGCCCAGAAGTAAACATTCAAGTGATGATGCACCAGATTATAAATTTTTCAGACTCAGCAGAGTGCTAAATATTAACTATGGGCTCCATAGATATACCAACTTATAAAAGAAATAGGTCTTATTGAAAATGTAGAACTTCAACTTACTGATTATGTTATACTGACTGAATTTCTGTCAAAAGGTATATTCATAAGAACAACAGGTTGCAGTCAGCAAGACTTGAGTTCCAGTTCCATCTGAGATACTTCCTGGTTATAAGAACTTTGGAAAGGCATTTAACTTCCATCTGCCTCAGTTACCCCAACTGTAAAATGAGGAAAATAACAGCATCTACCTGGAAAGGTTGTGAGGATCAAATGAAATAGTCAATGTAAAGCACTCAGCACAGTTTTTGGCACACAGTAGGCATTTAAATGCTTGTTGCACTTCACTCCCTAGATCCAGAAGTTGGAGGCTAGCAGAGTTTAATGACAAGCTCTAAACCAGTTCTTGAAGACTAAACTGAAGAAAAAGATTTGCAATACATACCATATCGACCTTCTAGTTTATTTATAACATTTGGAAGATGTGCTTCCTTTTACAGACTCCCCTCCAGACTCTAAACTGTCTCTACCCTGCCTTAGCAACCTTTTCACCCTGGAAGTTCCTTCCATTTCTAGACTTCTCACACTGGAATTACAGTCCACTCCTGCAGCTGCTTCCTCTGGCTGTTTCCTCCCCAAACCTCCATTTTAAGGAAAATGCCCAAAGCATCCAGGCTTTCATTCTTCTTAAGGCTCCCTTTCTGACTTTCTTTATAATGCCCCTTTTTGGGAGGTACCTTCCTTTCCCATCCCTTTTCCTTCCCCTCCCCCCATTAGAATGGAAGCTCATCAAGGAGAGAGAGTGTTTTTCTTTATTCTTGTGTTTGCATTCCCAGGACCAAGCACAGTAACTGATATATAGTAAGCACTTAATAAACGCTTATTGACTTTGAAATAACAAATGGATAAAATACCAATCTGGAAGTTTAAGGACACTCCTTGGAGAAACAGCATGGTAAAGTGGAAAACATGCTGAATTAGGAGGACTCAAGGGACCTGAAATCAAATCTTGTCTTTGCCACTTACTAGCTATGTGACTTTGGTTAAGTCACTGGGTTTAGGTGGCAAAGTGGATAAAGTACTACTGGACCTAGAGTCAGTAAGACTCTTTCCTCTTCCTCAGTTTATCTGGTCTCAGATACTAGCGATGTGGCTTTGGACAAGTCATTCAACCCTATTTACCTCACTTTACTCATGGCAAACCCCTCCAATATCTTTGCCAAGAATACTCCAAATAGGGTCACGGAGAATTCGACCCAACTGAACAACAAAATGAATGGACTGGACTTACGTGACCTGGTGTCTCTACTCAGCATCATGTCAAAGTATGTGGGATGCTGGTTGATGTGGGGGTCATGCTGTATAACAATGGTGAAGAAGGCTAGTATATATATTATATTATATGATATACATATATATAACATTTATATAGTACCTACTATGTGCCAGACACTCATCTGATTTTCAAAACAACCCTGGGAGGTAGGCACTATTATTATCCCCATTTTATAGATGAGGAATCTGAGGCAAATAGAGGTAAAGTGACTTGACCAGGGTCACACAGATAATGTAGGCGGCTAAATTAGAGCTCAGCTCTTCTTGACTTCTGGTCCCCCTCTTGGCACCTAGTTGCACATTTATGTGCAGGTGCATGTATATATGTGTGTATAACAAATATGTGTGTTTATCATATATACATTCACACACAGTTTATGAGAATTAAAATGGTTTAAGTATTAACAATAAACAAAAAAGCACTTTCATATAAAATTGAATGTCAAAAAATGAATCCACATGAATATACACATAGCAAGAGGACTGAATGAAGGGTATAGATGAGTGGGGCACAGCATTAGAATCACAATGAAAAGATAAATTATGATGACTGGAATTACACATGCACATATGGGAGAATGTCACAGTTTATCATGTCAAGTGAACATGGATTAGTAAAAATGTGTGATTCCAACTGAGTGGGGGAATATGATCCCTATATATAATTGCATGCATTTTCTTAGCTGAGTCTGCACACCCCCACAAATATATACGGGCATTGCCAGTTGGCAAATTCATAAAATCATAGAATTTTAAATAGTTAAGCAATTTAGGGATCATCTAGTCAGACTCCTGTATTTGATAAATAAGAAAACTGAAGTTTGGAGATATTAAGTGACTTGTCCAAGAAAATGCAGAGAGACAGGTTCCCTGGCCCTAGTAGAAAAAACTCTGGGTGGTCTTTTCACTATATCATACTTGTCTCTTGCATTCACTTAATAGTCTGTCAAAATAACAGTGTCTTACATTCACTTAATATTATGTCAAAATAATAGTGCCTTCTAATCTTTGGAACACAAGTATAAATAATATGTCCTACTGTCTAACAAAAGTTACTTGCCTCTCTTCCTTCCACTCCAAGCTTAGAATAAAAATATGGTTGTGAACACACTCTTCCCATATATTTCAAATGAGGCTACTTCAGTATCTAAGGGGGGGCAGCTAAGTAGCACAGTGGATAGAGTGCTGGGTCAAAATCAGGAAGCCTCATCTTCCTGAGTTCAAATCTAGCTTCAGACCATTACTAGGTATGTGACCCTGGGTAAGTCACTTATCCCTGTCTGTCTCTGTTTCCATATCTGTATAATAAGTTAAAGAAGGAAATGGCAAAGCAGTCCTGTATCATTGCCAAAAAAAACCCCAAAAAACTCCAAATGGGGTCAATGAAGAATCAGACTAAATAACTAACAACAACCACCTAAGTCATTTAGAGTAGGGACTATAACCAGAAGTTGTGAACCAAGCAAAGATCTAGTTACCACTGAGAAATGGGAAATTCAATTCCCTCAAACAAATATTTATGGGGCCCTACTCTGTATAAATAAGGCACTGTGCTAAAGAGATTCTCCTCTGTCTACAAAGAGTTTACAATCTAGTTCATACATCAAAACAAAGCTCAGATAGGAGAATTTGCCTGGAAATCCCAAAATATCAATGTGGGATTTGGTGTTCTTAGCACTATGGCAATATAAGTAAAATGCTATTTGGGGACTATATTCTCAGAGAGCATATGGTAACAGCTCAAAATCCTACATTTTATTCTTAAGAAGTTTAGTGCTGTTTTTTGGTTTGCAACCAAAAGATGTTAGGAAGTGAAAAATCACACTGATAAGGAATATATGCATTTATACATATTCCTCTACACACGTTTTCTTGTAAAGAAAAATGGTTAAATAAAAACTACTTATCTTATCAATGTCATGATTCTAGCTATAGACTAGGAAAATAGTGCCTCATGCCATGACACCACTTTTCAAATATGTATTACACCAGCAAAAGGCCTTTTGCCAAGTGGGAGTTAAAAGTATGAGTATAGAAAATGAGGACAAGGTGTGTTGCTATGCACAGGATGTCACACCCACCATAAAGGCAACAGGTGATAGCATCTAAATATGGTAACAGTTTTCACACAAAAATGCATTTGAGATATATGGGAAGAGTGTGTTCACCACCATATTTTTATTCTAAGCTTGGGATGGAAGGAAGAGAGGCAAGTAACTTTTGTTAGACAGTAGGACATATTATTTATACTTGCGTTCCAAATACAAGTATTTTGTTCTGAGCTTTTTTTGGATGTTTGATGCTGTAAAAGTCACTGGAGGAATTTTTTAATAATGTGGAGAAGAGTTATTTCTGTTTTTTTAAGAATTTATCATCTCAAGAAAATGCTGGGATATGTATAAATTTCAATTGTGATCCATTCATAGTAATAACAGAAATCAGGGATAATGTGGATTAAGGAAATCCCCAAAGAACCTCAACAACTTCCCTTCAGTCAATAGTTGCAATCTCTTCCGTTTTAATAAGTCAAACAAAATTGCCTGTGTCTGGACTGGAATTCATATCTGTATTGAAGGTGAGTGAGGAGGTGGAGAAAGGATGAGGGATTTCAAGGATGTAAAATTGTATTCTGGTGTAGTGTTTGAGCATTTGCAAAGTTGAGACTAATTTATATGATGAAGTAAGACTGCTACTGGGTTCTTTCCCCATCCTTGCCAGTTAAGAGTACATCTGGTTACCCTTTTCCCCCATGATCTTTATCCTAAAAGATAACCAGACCTAAGGTGTTTTGAGATTGATGTTTGATTTAAATTCTTGGGATGATCAATCAGACAAAATGACTTGGTAAATCATGAACTTTTCAGAGTTTTACAACAATGTGCTCTGGGCATATGTGTACATACTTGTCTGAATATTAGAGGCTGTCTCTTGAAGTTGCTATGTGTTGGAATATGTGAATTTCCCCCTATGCAAAACATGGACAAGTTTTTACAGTCTGTAAATTATAATGTCAGGTGGGCTGTGTGTGCATATGCTAATCAGCAAGCATGAGGCCCACAAAAGAGAATAGTGTTCTTATCAGAGTGATATCTTGTGGCCCATGGGTAAATAGGAATTAAAATGTAATGTCAACAAATAGGGTGTTAGTTTCCAAGGCCTTTTAGGTAAGTAAAGATGTCTGAAGCTAATTGATGGTCATGCCCAAAGAAGAAAGACTGTGGTAAAAGGAAACATATATATATATATACATACATACACATAGATATATGTATGTATGTATATATATATATATATATGTGTGTGTGTGTGTGTGTGTGAGAAATAGACAGATAATAAGATTAGTAACACAAGTCATCCCATGTACCCTCCATGATAAAATGACAGACCCTGGGATTATGAGCTTCTTGAAGAATGGGCTGTCTTTTGCCTATGTCTTTTGCCATCTAAAGGCATCTTTACATTATTATATCATACTATTTCATTAAATTGTATTCTCCAAGAAGGCATGGCACCAAATCTCTATTCTTTGGTACCATCTCCAAGTATGATTCATGATTAGGTTCAATATATAATACTGTCTCACTTTTTGACTGAAAGGGTGCGGAGTAAACTGAATGGGACTAAATGTAGTTTAAAATACTTAATACTCCTAGATCTATGAGAAATTCTCATCCAATAACTAGATTATGGACTTTTAATATTTGTGCACATGGAGGAAGGGTTTAGGACTATAACAGGATAGGATAATGCATAATGAAAATGTGTGTATGTGTGTGTGTATACACATTTGTGAAGAAATGCCAGTGGGCATTTCTTGTTAGAATTCAAGAAAGAGGCTCATGCTTTTGGTACACTTGTGCCACCTTGTCACCACATGACACCAGATTTGATTCCATACTTGACATTATGTGTATTGTACCAGGTGTCCCAAAATACAATGCTTTTAATGCTTGCTTATAAAGGCTGTACTGAACTTTCTAGTGTGGTAACTAGGATGTGACAGATAACCACTGGCTGGTAGCCTGACACATTCAGCGCCATTTGGTGACAAGTCCATGTCTGTGTCAATGTGTTTAATTCTTAATAGTGCTACTAGCACTGGTGGTAGTGATTCACTCTTACTTTCTGTTCTGATGCATGCTTTAATTGAAGGGATGAAGATGCTCTCATATTGTACTTTCTTGATGCAAGTTTCTGGAGATAGGAGAGGGGTCGAGTTTAGGATAATTAAAGATTGTTACTATTTTCAATCAATAAATAAACATTTATTATATGCCAAATACTATGGTAAGGGCTGGAAGTACAAAAAGGGGCTGCATTGGGTCAAGGAAGAAGTACCAGTGTGGAAGGGAGAGCGAATTTTCCTTGTAGAATTTCAAAAAGGGTATTTCCAAGTTGAAGATGGAGATGGGATGCCATTTGGGAACTAGTAGATAGGAACACCTGTGTTCTACCTGTGACCACTTGATGGTGAACCCACACAGTTTGCAAGGATAGCGGGTAAATCGTCAATGGAGAATGAGGACAAGGTATTTTCCCGGGTTTAAGGGGTGCCTGTCTCAAGAGCTTAGTCCAGCCTCATTTTCTCACAGTTCAGCATCAAACTTTCTCCTGCTCCTGAAATATAACCGCTTTCAAACCAGATGGAGGCAGGATGAAGGATAGAGGATGGAGATATTGCCAGCTGCTCCCTCTTGATCTCCCCCTCCCCCTCTTTCCGTAGCTCCCACCCTCTTCCTCAAAGGGAAACCAGTCCAGCCCAGCCCAACCCCACCCCGCGCATCATCCTTCCCCACCCACCCTCCCTCCTAACTCCGCGCCCAGGAGACACAAAGCCGGGCACAAGGAGGGGTGGAGATGGGAGTGAGAACCGGGTAACCCCTTTCAGGAGGAGGCGGGTGCTTTGGGAATGATCGGGGCGGGAAGTGGGGAATGCCCGCTCGTGTACCTTTAGGAAGAAGCCAGGTCAGTGGCAGGAGGGGAGGGACGGCCTCAGCATCGCGTGCGCTGTGCGTCTCCTCCGCATCCACCGCTGCGCTCTGGGTGCTAGCACCTCTCCAGCTCCGCGAAAATATCGCCGCCGGGACTGCTGCTGCTGCTGCTCCAGCGGCCGCTGCCTCCCGCCGCCGCCGCAGAGTGCGGGAGCCTTGGTCAGATAAGGCAGGCGCTGACTCCCCTTTCCTCCCCTGCTCGCCTCCTCTCCCCGAGCTGCTGCCACTGTCAAGCGGAGCCCCGCCCCCTGCGCTCAGACCAGCCGGGAGCCTGAAGCCGCCGGGAGGTGGGGCGGGGCCGGGACCACCCGGGAGAACCACGCCGCCCGCCGGGATTGGTCCCGCGCCGCATTGGCTCCACCCCTGCCCGCCCCCTCACTTGCTGTAGCCCAGCAGCTGGGGGTACCTCGAGCCCTCTGCCCTGCAGTATAGCCTCGGGATGGAGGGCACCGTGCCCCTTTCCTGCGTTTTGTGCTACTTCTGCAGCAGGCGCTTTCCCTAGGAGGGGGTATTCTCGGCTTTACCTCCTTCTGAGGCTTTTCTTTTCTCCATGTGAGGTTTCTCAGAGGCCCGCCAGAGTATAAATACAATCCATAAACAGATAAAGCAACACTTCTCTGGGAGTACCTACCTTCCCGGGGGCTGAGTGCGATAGGATGAAATGTTACTTATTTTTGGAAAGTGATTTCGTAAGGAACCTGGGAGGAGAGGGTGTGTGTGTGTGTGTGTGTGTGTGTGTGTGTGTGTGTGTGTGTGAGAGAGAGAGAGAGACAGACAGACAGACAGAGAGAGAGACAGAGAGACAGAGAGAGACAGAGAGAGAGAGAGAGAGAGAGAGAGAGAGAGAGAGAGAGAGAGAGAAAAGAGAAGAAGTGAAAGGGGAAAAGGAAGAGGGGGGAAGAAAAAAGGGAGAAGGGGGAAGAGGGAGGAGAGAGGGAAAAAGAGAGCAGGAAGGGGCTTGAGAGACTATCTAGTTCAACTTCATCTTATGGGTGAGGAAAAATGGGATTCGGCGAAATTAAAGAACAGACCGAGATCACAAAGCCTTTTAGTCCAAGAATCCACCTGCTAAGGAAGAGGTACCCTTCGAAGCTTGGGGACAGAAGAACTAAAAAGAGGCAGTCCCTAGACCCTCCCAAGTCTACTGATTTCTAGATACCTGCTTCCTCCACCACACCACAACTTCTAACCCTGATCTAGTGATGTTTGTTTTGTATTGTATATAGTAGATAATCAATGCTGCTTGGATTAGATTTTTTATTAAAGCTTTTTATTTACAGAACATATGAGTAATTTTTCTACCTTGACTTTTGCAAAACTTTCTGTTCCAAATTTTTCCCTCTTTCCCCTTCCCCTTTCCCCTAGATGGCAGATAGTCTAATGCATGTTAAATATGTTAAAATATATGATATAGATTTTTTAAATTGTTAAATGGATTTCAATATTTAAGGGGAAGCAGCATGGCATAGTGGGTTAAATGCTAGACGAAACTCAGAAAGGTCTATAAACTCTTGGAATCCTAGAAAGACTTGGAATCCTGTCTTAGACATTTGCTAACTCTATAAAACCTGGACAAATCACTTTTATTCTCTTAAGCTCAGTTTCCTCAACTGTGTTGTTCAATCCTGTTCAACTCTTTGTGATCTTATGAACCATAGCACACCAGGCCCTTCTCTCCTCCACTGTCTTCCTAGATCTGTCTAACTTCAGGTTCATTACATCTATAACACTATCCATATCATGCTCTGCAATTGTCTTTTCCTCTTGCCTTCAATCTTTCCCAACATCAGGGTCTTTTCCAGTGAATCCTGTCCTCAATATGTGGCCAAAGTATTTAAGCTTCAGCTTCAGTATTTGATATTCCAGGGGACAGCTTGAATTACCTTCTTTAAGTATTGACTGATTTGATCTCCTTGTTCAAAGGACTCTTAAACGTCTTCTTCAGAACTTCAGTTTGAAAGCATAAAATAGGGGAAAATACATAGAAGGAGACAGGATCTTTGCCTTTCAAGGCACTTTCAATCTTTTAGGATTTACTGTCTTAAAAGTTTCCGAGGACAGAAATCAGTTATGCTTTGATCAGGTCTACATTGTGAAAGCCTGATCCGCAAGGGCAAACATATCAGAGAGCCTAGTACTGAATTGGTTAGGAGACTGCAAAGGATTCTGATTTTTGTTCCATCCCTCACCAAATGTGTGTCTTTATTATTACCTGTGTAAGGGTGTATAGGTTCACTGAATCAATCATCCCACTCTACTTACACTAAAAAGTAATTTTTATTCAGGTGAGAATACCTCTATTAAATAGAACAACCACCAATGACTTTAGGTGTGAAAAATTCTTAATTATTTTTTTTAAAAACATTTTTTTTCCTGAGGCAATTGGGGTTAAGTGACTTCCCCAGGGTCACACAGCTAGAAAGGGTTAAGTGTCTTGAGACCAGATTTGAACGCAGGTCCTCCTGATTTCAGGGCTGGTGCTCTATCTACTGTACCACTTAGTTGCCCCAGCTTTTTGTTTTCAAAATATATGTAAAGATAATTTTCAAAAAGGTCCTTAGTTTAGTTGTTGAAAGCCATTAGATGAAATGAAATGGTTTTGCACAATAAGTCTATGTAGATTGTAGAGAGCCACAGTGGTGGCTTCTATAAAACCAGCAAGTTAATTTGTAATTGGATTTTTTTGGTAGCTTATTGGTAAGGCTAAATTTAGCAAAGTCTCTGAGCAAGAGTCAGAATCTCTTTGGGGAGGGGGACAAGATGGAAAGGAGGAAAAGAGCCTTAAATCTCAGTTTCCTTCTAACATCGAAACCTTGGTCAGAGGAAGATCTAATATCTTTTAAAATATGTGAAAGATTTTGATTTTCCCATCAATATCCTAGTAAGGTCTTCAAAACATTATACAACAGTACCTTCATTAGGAGCCCCAAACTAAACATGCTGAGAAAAGGTAGTTTCTTTTTCTCTATTCTTTTTCTTTTAAAAATATTATTTATTTACTTATTTATTTGTTTTTTGAAAGATAATTTCAAGGAATCTAGCAGATAGCTACATCATACTTAAGCAGAAGGAAACTATCCCCTTTTGCTTAGTCACAGACTTTGGGGAACAGACTGTTTTGTACTAGCTATTCTTCCTATAAGACTTAGTAAATACTTCTTTCTAGAAGTTATGTCCAATTGACTAATTTATATCTAGTAATAATGGGGAAAGCACACTCGTCGGGGCTAGTGGGCTATATGATACCACTTATACTATAGATATCATAATACATCCCATATTCATCAGGGTTTTCTAGAAGCCTGAATGGATCTGAGCTCTGCATGCTGGTTCAGGTAGGGATTGAAAGAATGAGTCCAGAATGAGAGTTACACCTTTAACTACTTTACCTTTTAATTTGATCATCTGTGCAAAGATATTAACATATTTGTCATTAGCTTCATATTTTTGTAAGGATGCATGTTCAAAATGAGAATTCTTCAAAAAATATTTTATAATCCTTAAACACTTGGTCTCTGGATCCCTTTGCACTCTTAAAAATTGTAAAGAGCCCAAAGAGCTCTTTTTTTAAAATGTGGCTACTATATTAAAACATTTATTATTTCAATTAAATAATAATAAACCATTACATGTTATTATAAGTAACACTTTAACAAAAAACCCTATATTTTCTAATATGGAAAAAATAGAAGAATGTTTCTTTTTGCAAATTTCTTTAATGTCTGGCTTAATAGAAGACAATTGATTTCTCATATTGTATCCTAAATTTGATTTGTTTCACTATGTTGTTTTGCTTGAACTATATGTAGAAAATTTGGCATTACACAGATTAGCAGTAAGAGGGAGGAGTTGTTAATAGCAAATAATATCCTCATTCCTCTCTAGGCTTTACTCAGAACTTTCTCTACCGTGTCCAAGGAGCCTTTTCATCCTGGAACCTCACTCAAGCTTCTGGAATTGAAAGAATCATGGGCCTCAGAAGCCTCTCTCTCTCTGATTGAATGGCTTCTCCAAAAACCTCCATTTAAGGAGGGCACCCAAGCCAGAGAGGTCTTCATGCAGACTCTCCAAACTGCCCTTCTAACTTCCTCTATCCCAATTTTGTGAGTCCCCTTTCTCCTTTCTTTTATGTATTGGTTTACCTAATTAGGATGAAAGTTCTCTGAGAGCAGGAACTGTCTTTCTGCTTGTATATGAATTCTCAATGTATAATACACAAAACTAGTAAGTGTTTAATAAATGCTTGTTGACTGACATGGAGTATGTATTACTATGAAAATAGTTTTGACCTTGATGGAATCACCTCCCAAATCCTCTACATAAAGAGTCTCTGATTTCCCAGGAGCCATCAGAACCCACTTTGAGAACCCCTGTTGTAATTGAGAAACCAATTTTTAAAATATTTAGCTTTACCTTGCTATGAAATGGGATCATTATGAGAGTCACAGGAAGAAAGGTAAATCTCCTTGCCTTAGAGGCATTAGGAAGAATCAGAAGAAGTAGGCTTTCTGGGCTGAAATTCTTGTTATGGGGGTGTAAAAATTAAAAAGAGCTGCTACCAGAAACAGAGCAATGTTGTTCTGGCATCAGTGTGCAGGTTTTTCCCCCCTCCAAGATTCAGTGCCTATAGTGATGAAATTCATGATGAAAATTGGCCCAGATAACATGTAAGCTATGGAGTTTCAGAATATTTTGGCAAAAAAAAAAACTCCAAAATATCCTGCTTCACTATACTCTCAAACATTATAAGTGCAGTCACTCAACATTAAAATCTGTGTTATTCTTAAGCTAGGACAATTCATATATTTCATCACAGGTTAATATTTGAAAACTAAAGAATTTATCACATTTTTAAGATAGTAGAAAATTTTGTCAATCATTGTTTTCTCTTCCATTTTTCTCTTCAATCCTTCTTCCTTAATCAATTCCTTCTGAGATTCTGATGACTAATTAGTACCCAGGATTATGATTTTCTTTTTTTCCTAACATTTTCCTGTACAGAAATCTAGAAAATAAAAATAATAAGAGAATAGTGACTTCACTGGAGGTTTGCAGACAGACTAAAACCAGAAGGGAAGCTTGTAGCTGATTCTCTTCCAGGAACAGATGTCATACCTCCCAGAGGAGTTATTATGGATGGGAAGAAATGAGATAATGAAAATATACAAGCTACTTTGGAAATGCTATCAAATATGATTGTATTTGCCAGCCCATCTATGGACTGGCTGGCAAGTGGTATTCACTGACAAAAGTAAAAGAAAAAACACAGTAGTTGTTTTCTGAGGGATAGTCCAAAAGGGAAAGGACCAGGAAAAATGATTTAAGAATTGAAGCATTTTACATGATTGGACCATGCACAATAGTGATACAAGATTGTAAAGCACCTTGGGAAAAGTCCTAGGGAATCATATAGTGTGTTACTAGTTGGCCTCAGCTGGCTTTCAGCCATGAGTTCTGCCCTTTAAAGGGGAACTCTTTCAGTGACAAGGCAGGTGGAAACAACAGAATCATTACTAGCAATTTTTTGCACTGGGGACAAAAGCCATTGGATGAGCAATACAAAATTGATCCTTAAGTCTGTGGTACACCATTTAGTCATAGAGAAATAGAATAGCAAGAGAACAAGGAGAAACATTCCTGGAGTGCATTTGGGGACTTACTCCCCAAAGTAAAGGGAGATGAACTATCTATTAGTGTTTCTTTTAACCACCTTCTTTTGGATATTCTCTCTTGGTGCTCCTTTTGCTTCTGTGACCACTCAGTCTCCATTAATGGATCTTCATCCATGTCACACTCATTAACTATCGGGTCCCTCAAGGCTTTGCCTTAGACTTTACTCTCTTTTCTTTATATACTCTCTCACTTCGTGATCTCATCAGCTCCCATGGGTTCAATTATCATCTCTCTGAAGATGATTTCCAGATCTATTTATCCAGTCCTAGTCTCTCTCCTGAGTTCTCCTCATCACCAAGTGCTTCTTGGATATTTCAAATTAAATGTCCTATACGTATAACAAAATCAATATGTCCAAACATAAGTCATTTTCTTTCCCTCAAAATCACCTCCTCTTCTGACCTTCCTAGAATTGTCATGAAGATTACTTTTCTCCTACTTTCAAGCAGGTTCATCTTCATCTTCAACTCTTTTCTCTTGATCACCTCACATATTTCCTTTCCTTCTATTCATTCTATTTTATTTAATTCTATTCATAGTCACCATTTTTATTCAAAGTTCCATCACTTCTTGCCTGATTATACTCCATATATTATTTCTTCCTACCCTAATCCATCATTTCCTTAGCTATCAAAATGATTATCTTAAATCATACTCCAATGTTTGGTAGTAGTGTAAAAAAAAATTCCTCTTTTTTAACATTTAAAGCTCTATTTCTTTGGCTTCTTCCTACTTTTTCAGTCTTTTAATATATTATTCTCTACCTTACACTATTTGGTCCAGCCACAAACAATGCTTCATTTCTTCTCTCTTAGTCCATTGCATTCCCCTCTCTGGGTCCTTTTATACCTGGAGGGCTACCTGGGTGACCTTAATTTATTTGGAGCTCATTTTTCTCATCTGTAAAATAAAGGATTTAGAAGAGATAGCATTTAAGGTCACTTTCAGCTCTAAACTTGTGACCTTATGATCCTGTGATTTGAAATCAGTCCCTGGTGAAGGACTGGTAGTCCATTTTTGTGTTTGTTTTAATTTTATGTTTTAAAGTACAGTTATCCTTTTCACATTAAAGAGGTTACAGGAATGGTGCTCTCCCTCATACATATGGAAAATTAATGTATATATTTTTGGTTCTTCCTTTGTACCAGAGAAGAAATCTTTATTATGGCATTAAAAGATAAAATATGTTGATATTATACAATATTATACATATATTTTATGCATTTGTGGGTTTCTAAACTTTTTCTGTATTATCTGTGACTTCTAAAAAACTTCCCCCAAATTACTGTTTAATTTCTTGTGCTGATTTGAGATATTTTGCAACCTCCATGGAGAAAGTCATGATGTAAAAAGGTTAACTGCTGTAGGCATCCTCTAAAAATTTGTTTATTTTTGTCTTCTTTCTTAAAATGTAAGCTTCTTAAGGGTAGGAATCGTTTTTGTTCTTTGTAGCTATAACATTTAGCATAGTGCCTGTCATATGGTAAAAACTTGATAAATGCTTATTGATAAATTAATTTTAAGTTTCTTTTTAAAACTAATTATACTTGCTAGATTCAAGTTGATTTATATTCAAGCTCAATTGTTTTAAGCTCTATCAAGTTTTACCTCCCTAAAGCAGAAATTTAGTTTGGTTGCTCCAACACAACTATGCTTCTGTTTTTAGAACACATCTGTGTGGCTTTTTTGAATTTCTTATTTGGGGTATCAAAGCCTTTTAAACTCTGAGTTGTATGTCCAATTGGGAGATGGCTAGATGGATGTTAAATTGGTAAGCCTGTGATATGTGTGTGTGTCTCTATACACACACACATATATATATGCACATATATAATGTATGTAAATTATATATAATACAATATAATATAATATATACTATAATACAACAAAATATAATATATAAAACATGTAGCAAAGATATAAATTTGCAAATGCAGGATTATTACAAAAGCATACACTTTAAAACACAAAATTAGAACAGCTAATTAGAGCAGGGAACAAGGCCTATTACCAGGCATTAGTGTCTCTTGGCACATTCATCTTCTAGGTGACTCAGTGGAGATAGAAAATCTTGATTTCAAATCCAGCCTTAGATACTTGCTAGCTTTGTGACCTTAAACAAGTCACTTAACCAGTTTCCCTCAATTTTCTCAACTTTAAAATGAGGATAATAAGAATCTTTTACCTTCCAGAGTTGTAGTGAGGATCAAATTAAATAATATTTATAAAATGCTTTATAAATCTTAAGGTATAAATTTATGCATGTGTGTATGTACATGCACATTTATATATACATGTGTGTGTGTGCAATATTGGTATCATCATTATTATTATTTTGAAAAGGAAATCATGTCATCTAAATCCTTAATTATACAGATGAGGAAATTGAGACCTAGAGAACAGAAGTCACTTGCTCAAAGCTATATCAGTAGTAGGTAGGGAAGTCAAGATTCAAACTCATGTTCCCTGTTTCCAAATCTTTCATTCTTTCCTCTTTACCACACCAAGCTTATTGAATATTTTTGGTCATAAATACCATAGAATTAGATCTTGGAGGGATCTTGATTTTATGTAGTTCAACTTCCTCATTTTAAAGAGCAATAAAGTGAGGCCAAGAGGAAATAAGTGAGTTTCCTGAAATCATATAGTTAGTGGGGCTAAAAATATGGGTATATTTTGGACATCTGACTCTAACACTAAATCCAGTAATTTTTCCATTATACCATGGTGTATAAAAATTGGGGTGAATGGATGCTACTAAACTGTCTTGTAAGAATTCCTGTAGCCCATACATTGATTTAGAAAACTTTATATACTTATGCAATTCTTTTTAAAAAATATAATATTAAAATCAGAAAGGAGCTACTTTTTCATCTGTTTGGGGCTGTATGTGGACTATGTGATTGACACCTCTGCCCTATCCCATCCAGACTTCCTATATTGGGCAAGACTTTATTTATTATTCAGTTATAGGCATGGAGAGGGAATAAATTGTAATTTGTTGTTGGGGTGAAACATGACAGAGATCTCTTATCATGTCAATTTTCCCCAATCAACCTCATCCTTGTGGGTTTTATAGATTAGAGGAACATGATGGGCTCCTTCCTCTAGAAAAGCAATTTCCTGATTACAGTTTAATTCCTTTTCTTTCAAATATGGGAAAGGAGAGCTTTGGGATCACTTACTCCAACTAGGAAGGTAGAATAAGAAATAAGAACTTAAATGTTCCTTTGACCCTTAGGTCAGAAAGGAGTTGAACTCTCCAACTTTAAACTTCTGTCTTTGATCTAGGATTACAGCATATTATTTGCTTTAAATAGAATGTCTGAACAACTTCCTTGGGAATAAAAGGTGACAATAAAAGGAGAGGAATTCAAAGAATTATTTAGGATTAGCCTGAGCATCTTCAGAGATTCACAGCCAATAGACAGAAGAATTTCATTCTTCACCTCTAGAGGAGAAGTTTATTAATGACAGTGCCCCCAGTAAAAAGATAATGGCATAATAGATATAGTATAGAATATAGCAAATCTGGATTCAGAGATAAAGTTCAAATCTTAGCTCTGATTGCTGAGTATCCAAGTGGTAATAAATAAAGTCACCTATTTTAACCTCAGTTTTTCATCTGTTAAATGTGGCAATTGGATTGGGATGACATGTAAGGTCCATTCTAACTCAAGATTTGTGATTCTATTAAGTTTTCTTGAAGAGAATATTGGGACAGACAAGTAATCCTGGTGAAAGAACCATAGCTAATGATGTCCAGTGGATAGAAATGAAGGTTCTACCCAGGGAGGGTTGACAGAGAGTGGCACCCAATAGAATGGGTGAGGTTCTGGGTTTGGAGCCATAACATTTCCAGAATATGTCTTGTTTCCATAGAGTTGGAGTTATGATTTGATGCTCCATGCATATGTAATGGCTATATACATTCTCAGTGTTTACATTCCCATGGACCTCTTTGCATTTCAACATTTCCCACTGAATGTGTATGCATCTGTAGGACACAGATATCCAGGTTCATACTAGTTTTGTTTTACCATTTATTTCATTAAATGTCCTTGCTTCACACTAAGTGTGTCCTCTGTCTGACTAATTAATAAAGGTAATCACATTAGTGGAGGAGCATAAGCTATGGTTTGGAGATGAGAAACCTTATGTTAAAAAATATACACAAATTTGAATAGCTTTCTAATGGCCCATGTGTGAAGGGGCACCCAGATATTATAGATGAAAAAACCACAACTTTCAACATTGCACTCAGTCTAGTTTGTTTGGTTGAATAAAGGGGCTACAATAGGCTTGATAGAGTCTATATCCTGCTCTCTACATTCCTACTTCTAGCTTCCATAGGAGGAGCAAGAGAGAGAGAAGGATTTGATCTAAATTAAGAAGAAAATGAGGATTGTAGAGGTAATTTGGAGGAATTTGAACTAGTGAAATACATCAGATGCTGAATTGGTTTGGAGATAATTGGGAGAAATTAAGAAAAAAATCTCCAGATATTGATCCATATTCCAAATTTGGGTTGGAAAAAGAGCAAGGTCAAGGAGAAAGCATTAGGGAAGGGGGGAAATCTGAAATGTAAGAAAGAAGGTAATTATAGTTGTCAAGAGAAGTCAAGGTGGGTAGGAAAAAAGCAAGTAAACATTTAGAGAATAAAGCAAATTAATGGAGTAAATTGATGATAGGACAAATTGGTAAAATGTATAAAAGATTAGCACAAGGCTGAAAGGAGGTGGTTGAAGTTGTGGAATTGTTGAGACTAGGGAAATAAAGATGAGGGAAGGGACTATTTCATTTTTTATCTTTCTATTTCCTGCATTGAATAGTGCCAACATATAGTAGGTTCTTAATAAATGTGTATTAATAGATTAACTGAGGCCAAGGTTATAAAAATTTTTTCCTTATATAAATCAGATGGCATAGGAAAAAAATTCAAGTCCATTACTTCAAACTATATAAAACATGTGTCATTGGTCCTAAAGGGATACTAGATGAATATTGATGACTCAGTGAAAATCTATCAGTAATTCTTAGAAAATAACTCAGCACATATAGATCAATAATTCTATTTGGAAAAAGACAGAACATAAAATAGAAATAACAACTTGCAAACTTGCTTCAACACATTTTAATAGAGTTCTGGAACTGAAATCAGGAAAAGTGAGGTTCAAATCCAGTCTCAGACACTAGCTATGTGAACCTAAGTAAGTCATTTCACCTCTTTCTTAGTTTCCTCATTTAAAAATAGAGATAATAATAGCACCAACCTTCTAGAGTTGCTGTGAGGATCACTTGAGAAAATACTTAGAAAGCATGTAGCATAATGCCTGATACATAGTAAGAATTATAGGTAAGCTGCTATTAATAACATTCTATTAGATATATTATTTTCCTTTCCATGCAGCCAATATTGTAAATATATTTTAAATAATTTTCACAAAGTTTTGACACATTGCACTGTGATTTCACAGAGGTGACTCTGAGTTCTTACAAGTTGTACTTTTGACACAAGCTCTGACTTGTTTCATTGTAGATAAGATCATAGCAACAGATCTGTTTTCTGTGTACCAGCTAAACTGTACAGGAAAAAGTTTGGCACTAATGTGTTGAGCACTAGGTGATACATTTTTTTGGTCATGACAGTCCCTAAAACCAAGAAAAAAAAGTACAAAATGGCTCTCAGTACTGTTTAGTCCTTTTCTGCTTCTGTGATGATAGTGGCAGAAGAAACAGAAATTGTTAAAGAATCATGGTTTTTAGACCTTCTATGCATATTGGTTCAAGTGTTAATCTAAATATGAGACTTCCTATTTACACTGACTGATGAGTATACATTCTATTAGAAGATATGAATTATTGATATATTTTTATAAATTGAGCTAAGAGATAAAATGAAGTTGTACCTAAAAGGAAAGATTCCCAATAGATTCTTCTTGGAAAAGAAAATAAAAACATTATTAATCCCATGTCCAGTGGTAACAAGAAATATTTTCGTTTTAATAAGGTACTTGGTCATTCCCTATCCCCATGCTAATGATGTCACAACAATGACAAACAAATGCCATGAATATAATCATAGCTTATACACTGCTATGTGCTGCTTAAGATGAGAATGTTGACAAATTCTACCAAGAACTCAAATAAGATCCTTTAAATTAAATCTGAAAAAAATTTAATTTAGGAAAGGCAACATAGTTAGGTGGATAAAAGTTTAATCTTATACTCAGGAAGAAATAGGTTCATATGTCTTTTCTGTCTCATATAGGCTCAAAGTTTGTGGACAAGTCACTTAACTTCTCAGGTGATTTGTTGATTTGCATCAGTAGGGGATGTTTTCACAATGGGGTTTCCTAAACATATGAAATATTAAATCTAAGTTTTTCCCTGTTTACTCCTCCTTCTCTTGCAAAAAAACTTCAAAATTCCACAGAAAAGTAAATTAATAGTGATTTATTTCATTGAAAAGTTCAATGACAAATCAGGCTATGATAGTAAATGTTAAACAACCAGCTCTCTGGCAAGAAAAAAATAGATTGCATAGTATATTTTTCAGTTAAATCTTCATTATTCACATTTTCTCCACCAGTTTCTTAGGTCTAAACAACCAAAAACAAAAAAAAATCCTCACAACAATAAATTAATCTCTGATTTGTAAAATTTGCTGATTTCTAATGTATAAATGCTCATACTAAAAATTTAACAATTAATTCCTTGAGCTGGTATAAACTGGTTCCAGCCCACACTTGAGGGATAATTACAAAAACCAGGCTGAATAATATAATGTAGGAATAAAAAAAAGAAAAGGAAAAAGTCTTAAAAATGATATGTAATTCTCATTCCTTTAACCATATAAACATACAATTTAAGAATAGAATTAGGAGTAAGGACACAGTGGTATCTGAATAGCATCACAATAAGTAAAATTGTATCTTCAGCATATGAAAAATGATTTGTTGTGAATGTGAGAGTAATTTTTGAATTAACTCTCTATAGTTAGACCTTCAAGTTATTAGAGCCATAATCAAAATTAATTCCAAGAAATTAGAAGAAAGAATGAAAAGAGATGTGGCATGCAATTAAAACAACTTTAATTTGCTCTATTTAAAAAAAACCACACTGATGCTGAAAAATGGAAAAAAAATAAAAGAACAGGTATTGACATAGACTATCAACTTTTCCTAAGGATGTTTCATCAATGGAAATCAATTGCTGTAATGAAGGAATCACAAAAACCAAGAAACCATCTTACGTTGCAAAAACTTTTGCCAAGGAGAGAGACTAAGGACAACACTAATTTAGAATAAGAAAATCTTATGGAGAAAGATGCTAGAAAATTATAAGCAATATCTTTTCTTCAAACAGTGAGAAACAGAGGCGGGGGAAATGACTTTACAGAAAGAGGCCAATTAAGTCAAATAAACCCCTAGAGCATTTAAAAACTAGTTTTAAACACTGAGTGGATTGTAGTAATAGTAAAGAATAATAAAACTATCTCATATTTATGTTACACTTTCTATTTTTCACAAGATCTTCATATACTTTCACTTACCTTTTGTCAATGTTTAATCCTTGTAGATAGTCTTCTAGCCATCACTTATAAAGCTGAAATTTGTGGTCTTTGAAGTCTAGAAAATGAACTTAGTGTGCCATAAATTTGATGTTCAGTCACTCAGTCATGTCTAAATCTTTGACTTCATGGACTATAGGACAACAGGTCCTCCTATCCTCCACTATCTGTTGAAGTCTGTTCAAGTTTAGGTTTGTTGATGTCATTTCAGTAATCATCTCATTCTCTGCCATACCCTTTTCCTTTTGCCTTCAATCTTTCCCAACAGTTTTTTTTTTTATGATGAGTTCCATTTTTTCTACTCTTTGTGGGAAGTATTGTGTGGCCAAAGTATTTAATCTTCAGTTTTTGACCTTCCAGTGAGTAGCCTGAATTAATTTCTTTATGAATTGACTGATTTGACTCTTTGCTGTGCAAGGGACTCACAAAAGTCTTCTCCAACACCATAATTAGAAAGCATCAATTCTGTAGCACTCAGCTTTCCTTATATTCTAATTCTCATAGCCATACATTGCTACTGAAAAAAAGAAAAAAAATTGACTATACAGACCTTTGTCAGCAAGGTGATGTTTCTGTTTTTTAGTATGCTGTCCAGATTTGCCATAGTTTTCTGTCCAAGGAACAAGTATCTTTTAATTTCATTGCTGTGGTTGCCACCTGCAGTGGTCTTTGTGTGCCATGATTAAACTTCCAAAATTTAAGGCCACACCTCCCTTTCTTACAGCACCAAAGTGAAAGAACTTAAATTCACAGAGGCTCAGAATCAGTTATCATTTCCTTACCACATTAACACAACCTCATTCCAAAAATCGTTCCTCTTAATCATCCACCTAGAATTCAATCTTTAGCCTAACTTTTTCTTTATTTTTCATTCAAGTAGACACTTATGCTCATCAAAATAAGCACTGCCATTTAATCCAGGACTAGAAGACATCAAGGAAGAATAATAAAAATTCCATGTATTTTTCCTCAACTTGGCTTTTATAGTCTATTCCTATTTTGTTTGGTTTTCTCTGAAATCTATGTAATTTTGTATGTATTCAGATTCTCATAGTTCAATCAATATTTATTAAGTGCCTATTTACTATGCAGCAGGTACTATGTTAGATGCTAGGGATAGACAGTCAAATGAAGACAGCCCTTGTCCTCAAGAAGCTTATATTCTTTGGGGTGACACAACACATACACATTAACCTGCATATAAAATTTATACAAAACACATTAGTATTAGCATGTGGGGAGGCAGAAAGGATAAACATTTATTATTATTAAGTGAAAGAATAAGCATTTATTAAAAGCCAGGCTATGGCTTTTAATAAAATTAAAGATTTTATTTAAGATTTAAGATCCCACTTGCCTTTCTTATAGCACATAGGCAAAAGAGATGGAATTCATGGAGGGTTGGAATCAGCTATGATTATCTTAGGTACTTACATGGATTCATGTACTTTATTCTGAACCATATTGTGATCCTCCTAAAGATACTATGAGGTAGATGCTATTTTAACAGTTGAGTAAACTGAGGCAAACAAAAATTAAGTGACTTGCTTAAGGTGTCACATAGCTAGTAAGTGTCTGAGGTTACATTTGAATTCAGGTTTCCCTGACTCTAAGTCTACCACTCTATTCACTTCACCACCTAAGTGGGGAGGAGAGGCAGGAAAGGCAACATGTAGGAGATGTCATTTGAGCAAAATTCAACAATTTAGAACTCTGCAGAACAATATGTAGATAGTTAGCATGGGAGGATCTGACATTTATATAGAGCAGGGATCATGTAGACCGAACTGGAATAAATGGAAATGTTGAAGATAGCTAGGATTACTTGCAGCACTATATTTTTTTTAACTTCACTTTAAGTAGGTCATATTGTGAATGCTAATTTGATAGCAGCTCCTAAGTATCTCTCAAAGGGTGAATAATTTTAAAGAAATGAAAGGAGCTCAGTTGTTAATGATGCATGTAAATAAACACAATACCATTGCAACAGTGGTTGGGCTAGAGCATGAAGCTTTTCAGGTAGGTTTTGGCTCACCTCATCAGATTTTGCAGATTGGGTATTCATTTCCAGGTAGCTACATTCTGAGCTTGTCAGGTTAAATGACAGCTGTGACATCTGGCAGAACAATCACTTTCTAAAAAGCAACTACAGCTTTTTTTAGGCTTCAGATGAGATTCTAAAAATTTGCATTCTGAACTCTACAATTCTTAGGCAGTGTTAGTGTTCTTCTAGTTAGAAGGACTTTTGAAGTTAATCAAATAAGAGAGAAAGAGAGAGAGAAACAAAGAGAGAGAGAAAGAGAAAGAGAGAGAGAAAGAAAGAAAAAGAGGGAGAGAAAGAGAGAGAGAGGGGGAGAGAGAGAACTTCAAAAAAAGAGAGAGAGGGACATGGGACACAGGACACACACAACAAATTCTGAATGGCAATGTGTATAAGCTACACTATCAACTTGTAAGTTTAAATATCATAAACTTAAAAGAGTACCTTAGAATTCACTATTATACTGTTTGCTAGCAAATGGAATTTGTTGTAAAGTAGGACAATCTTGAATTCTATTTATGGGGCTTTGGATTCACCACTGGAATAATCCCAATTCAGGCCTTTATCATCTTTTCCCTCAATTATAGTAATAGTCTCCTGACCAATCTTTTGGTTAGTAGTATTTCCCTCATCAATCCATCCTTCATACTAATTGAAAATATTTTTCCTGATAATAATAATTTCCTGATAATAATAAAATTGGCATTTGTATAGTGCTTTACACTTTATAAAATACTTAACATATGTACCACTTGCTATCCTAGTTCTCACTTCCTAGAAGATCAGGTGTGTTAGACTTCACAACACTCCCAAGATTCTCAAGGATCCATAAAGGAGTAGGAGTTATCTGGGTTCTCTGCTAATAGCACTCATGGAGGCTCCCAGTTGTAGGGGGGAATCCCTGCATTCTAGTTCTGTTTTACTAACAGATTTTTTAAACAAAAAACTTACTTTCAAAAGGTATAATCACAACTATAAAAATTTACTCCACCAACATATAGAAGGAATAATTCTCTTCCTCCTTGTACCACCTCAGTCTCTGGAGAGACTGTGCTCACTGAAAGAGTGTGATTGTCTCTATTTCTCCAGTTTTATACACAGCAGTCTTGCTGACTAAACAGTCAATTAAAGGAGTTTATTTCTACCCACATAGTAAAGATGCAGGGAGCTTCCATATTAGTAAATCTGTAAAATTCTGTTGCACATATATTATCTTATTTCAAACTCATAACACTCTGAGGTTGGCATAAATAATATTATCCCCATTTTACAGATGGGAAAACTAAGGCTCAGAGAGGTTGTTATTTTTCTGTGATAACACTGCCAAGAAATGTTAGAGGTAGAATTCAAACTCAAGGCCCTCCTAACTCCAAACTGACATTACATCATATTGCCATTGATATAAAAATTTGACTTTGCTGTTACTGTGCTCAAAAATATTCAGTTATTCTTTATTGTGTATAGGATGAAATATAAACTCTTTAGCCTGACACAATCCTCCACATTCTGATTCTAATTCAGTTTTTGAGTCATATTTTATAGCACGTTCATTCACACACTTTACATTGCATCCAGGCTAGACTACTAGTTGTTTACTAGTTTCATCCTGGATTTTGTCACTTCTGTGTACTAAGTCATGCTTGGAATACATTTTCTCTCCATCTGATGAGCTCCTTGCCTCTTCCATGAAGCCTTCCTTAATTCCATCTGGTTGGAAGTGACTACTCCTTCATTAAATGTCTAAATCCTTCCTTTTCTCCATCACATTCTACCAAACATCACAAATTGATCTTGTATTTCCTCTCTCTCCCTACTTAAGCTGAAAACTCCTTGATGTCTGGGACTACATTCGTTTCATATTATTTTATGCCCGAGGGTCAGCATAGCATACGATTAATGTTTGTTGAATGTATTAATGGACTATTGAACACATGAGTTCCTGAGAGGTCATGCTATATTGAACTCCTTATGAAGCTTTCATTTCATTCAACAAACATGAAACATGCTGCTCTTTGACAGAGAAGTGATGAATTTAAAATACAGAAAGATAACATGCATTTCTTTTTTCCTTCTTTATTCTTCTTTTTCTTTTTTTAAATTTTGCTGAATTCTATCTATATATTGAGGAAATTTTTTCCCATCAATTTTTTTGTTGTTGAAGGAAATACTGGTAGGAACAGATGAATAGAAACAGACAAACAAAAAGAATCTGAGTTACACACAAATTGTTGATCCTGTTTCTCCAACTTTACCCTACATACACAGGAGAAATAATAGCTCTAGGACTCCTGTAAATACCCCTCAATATGTGGTTATTTTTAATGTTCTGTTGCTTCAAAACCACAATCCTATTCCTTATAACAACTTGGTAGTCTCCTCCTTTTCACTAAGAAAATTGAGGCTACTTCAAAAGGGCAGCTTTGGATAGATTGCTGGGCCTGAAGTCAGTAAGACTCATCTTTACGAGTTGAAATCTTGCCTCTGACACTTACTAGCTGGGTAACCTTAAATAAGTCATATAATCCTGTTTGCCTTAGTTTCCTTATCTATAAAAATGAGCTGGAGAAGGAAATGGCAAACTACTCCAGTATCTTTGCCAAGAAAACCCCAAATGCAGTCACAAAGAGACGGAAATGACCTAATAGCAATACAAATACTTCATAAGCTTCTTTCCTCTCTTCTATCCATCAAAATCTCTCTATATCTTTACATTATGACTGCGGAAGATGAATAGCTCTCTTCCATGCCATGACTAACTCCACTTGTATCTGATCCCATCCTCTTCTTTTTTTTCTCTAGCAATTGATTGTTCTTGTTGCTATATTGAGAAGCATTAGCCTTGCTGTCCTAGTGACCCATATGAACTTTCTGACTCCAACAATCACTGCCTCTTGTGACCATGGGCAAGGCATAGAACTACTCAAATCCTCAGTTTCTTCATAATTATACTTTCTACCTCTCGTTCTTGTCAAAATATGCTCAGATATTCATTTCTTATCACTTGACTTTCAGTATCAAACTGATGACAATGATATAAGATAATAATAATTTACATTTTTGAGCCCTTTAACATTTGCAAAGTATTTGATACATTATCTCATTTGACCCTCAGTATGATCCTATAAGGTAAGTAATTACTGATATTATCTCCATCTTAAAAACAAGGAAATGAGATCCAGAAAAATTCAACAAGTTGCCTTATATATGGGCCTAGATTTGCTGCCTCACCTTCCCACTTTCAATGTTACCTCCATCTTTGGTACTGATATGAAACTGCTTTGTCCAAGGTCACTAAAGCCCTCTTCACTGTTGGAGGCTCTTCAGTACCCATCCTTTTTGACCTTTCTACAGCAGTTTATACTGCTGATTACATTGGTTGATTTTCCTTGATTTTTAAAATACTGCTCTCCTCTGATTGTTCTCCTATATATTTTCTCTAGGTCAACTAGTACTTCTCATTTTACCATCTAGGTTCAGGTGCTTCCAAGGTTTTGTCCTTTTCTTTCTTTGTATTCTCTCTCCGTGATATCTCCTAGCCTGGCCATTTGCCTACTCCCTATCCTGCCTGCCACTATACCTTTTGTGCATTTGGGCCTTGGCATTTACTCAATTGCTAGACTGTGTAGATATGTGTGTTTGTGTTTGTGTGTATGTGTATGTGTGAGAGAGACACACAGAAAGACAGAGAGACAGAGAAACAAAGAGAGAGAGAGAA
Organism: Myrmecobius fasciatus; assembly: GCA_023553655.1. Taxonomy (NCBI): domain Eukaryota; kingdom Metazoa; phylum Chordata; class Mammalia; order Dasyuromorphia; family Myrmecobiidae; genus Myrmecobius; species Myrmecobius fasciatus. The sequence goes on from JAJPUD010006216.1 coordinate 37,241, forward strand.
ACAGAGACAGAAACATGCAGAGAGAGAGAGACAGAGACAGAAACATGCAGAGAGAGAGAGACAGAGAGACAGAGAGAGAGAGGGAGAGAGGGAGAGGGATAGAGAGAGATAGACAAAGAGAGAGACAGACAGAGACAGAGACCGACAGACAGAGAGATATAGACGGAGAGAGAGATAGCGAGAGAGACATAGAGAGAGTCAGAGAGATAGAGAGACAGAGGCAGAAAGAAACAGAGACAGAAAGAGAAACAGAGACATAGAGACAGAGAGCCAGACAGAGAGCCAGAGAGAGACAGAGAGAAAGAGATAGAGACACAGAGAGAGAGAGAGACAGAGAGACAGAGAGAGAGACAGAGAAATGGAGAGAGAGAGAGAGGAGAGAGAGAGAGAGAGAGAGAGAGAGAGAGAGAGAGAGAGAGAGAGAGAGAGATATTTAACTTTTTTAGCTCTAGAGTTTCTGACTAGGGCCCAAGATGTCTTCATTTGATGGTACATCATCTGACTAATTGTATCTAGCCAGTCAAGTTCTAACCATGCTTCACATGACACTCTGGCCATTTTCTTCCAATCTACTGTGATTGTGTCCACACCCTCTGGAACATTAGACTTGCCATCTGTCCTGCCTGTGGCAATATACTTCCCTCCCCTCTCCCCCACAATTATAATCAAATCAATACTGCCATAGTTAATAAAAAGGGTGTGTCAGTCAACACATTTATGGTTCTAACCTTTATCCTGGTGACTTTCTAAACCAAAACATATCTCCCTGTCTACCTAGTGTTTCTCTATAAATGTGTTCATTGTAAACTCCTCAGTTTCGATAAGATTGTATGAAACATTAAGTTCAGTTGATTCTCCACTTATTAATTTCAAACCTATTTGTCTGACATTGGACCTTTTCTTTTCAAGCTTTTCTTCAAAAGGGATGTTGTATATATCTTTATATTTGTTAGTGCTGTACTTTCCAGTTGTGGCTACTGGCATTGTTTGTTATGATTCTCAATCTATAGCTATACATAGAGGAAAAAAAACCAGAGAGAGAAACAGAGAGAGAGAGAGACAGAGAGAGACAGAGAGACACATACAGAGAGAGACACACACAGAGAGA
>JAJPUD010006216.1:38358-135887 GCA_023553655.1 Myrmecobius fasciatus
AGACAGAAAGACAGAGAGAGAGACAGAGAGAGACACACAGACACACACACAGAGGGAGAGAGGAGGGAGGAAACAGAGAGACACACAGACACACACACATAAAGAGACAAAGAGAGAGGCAGAGAGAGAGACAGACAGACACACACACACAGAATATGTGCCACCCCTTATCCCAATCTTCATCTTCATGATGATGAAAGATACATGCCAGGCTACCCCTTAAACTGACACATTTGGCTCATAAGTCTTAATAAGCCTGTCCCTTTAACAGGAACAGGTCCCAGTCTGGCCAGCACTCCCAATTCCCTACTTAATAGAAACTGCACAAAACCATGTGTTGTTGCTCAGCAACCTCACTGTCTCTCCCCTCCACCCCAAAGCTCTGTTGGAACTTTATGACACTTGACTGTTTCTCTGGTTCCTCATTGGTTTTTCTGGATGCTTTGAATCTTATCTCCATTTTGGATGCTTTGTTTGTTATCCCTTGACAGCTGTTCTTGTGTACTCCCTTGGTATTGACAGCCTGGATCTTCCTTTCTAATTTCTTTTCAGTCCCACCCCCCATACTTTCAGGCTTATAGATTTGGATAATAACCTTTATGTCTCTAGCTGTACAGCAGTGGGAGGTGAGCTGGTAGTATGTGTTTAATAGAAATATTACTATAATTTTGGCACTTGTCTACAATAGACCTTGACAAGGTAATCAGAATGAAGATAAAATACATAGAATATGAATCAAAAACATGTAAGGAAATGCTAAATTAAATCTCTGACAGAATATTTGGTGCTTTACTTGGACTTTGGATAAAATGGAGGATATTTTGACAAGATGTAGAATTGTCCTACTAAAAGTAGACAGGAGGGCAACCCTAAATGACAGTGACTCAAAAGAGCTAGCCTGGGTTAGCCACGAGGCAAAATTGTGAAATAAATGATGTTTGCTCTGAGCATTTCATGCTCTCATTTGTGCCCCTTCTTTCTCCTGGAACTGCCATTTACTGTCTGGCTCCCAAGCAGGGTAGTTTAAGCACTGGCAAAGATATTGACTGGGAAGGTTCCAGGGTATTCATTTGCTCATTAAATTCTTCTGGAGGAAGGGGAGGTAAGTATAATTGGGGAATTCCAGGGTAAATGGAGGCTGGTAGTACAAGACAATACCAGGAACCAGATGGATGGGTCAATCAGTCAATGAATTGTGAACAGTTAGAAGTGGCAAGCAGTATCAGAGACGGAAGTAGAAGAAAAATAAAAAATTCTTAACAGTTCTGAGAGTGCCATTATCTCCATTAACCAACCAGGGATCTATGGAATAACAGATCCATTCATACCCAGAGGGGGAATCCCTCTCCCTGTTCCCAGGATACAGATTTGATGAAATGACATTGATGGAAGATCTTTGCCAGTTTGGGAATGCAGGAATGGTAGGTTAGTTTATAAATTCTCTTTTCTAATCCATGTTTTCCATTCCATCAAACACTAGTATGATCTCTATAGCCCTTAGAATTGAGGATTTTCTTAACTATGACATTGCCCAGCAGTGGGAGAAGGTGTAGCTGCGAGAAGGCAGGTTATGGTCAGTATGTATGTGACACAACAGGAACACAGGGAGAATGCATATGGATGACAAGAGTTTTAGTTGGAAGATCAGTGGGCTTATTATTTGAACAATAGCTCCTTTTCTACCTGAAGGCTACATGGACTGACTCAAGCTAGGCTCACTTGCAGACACAGTCCTTAGATTCTAGGGTTATCTGTTTGTTTCTTACAGACTTTCCTGCTTATTTGCAATTAATATTCTTGAAACAACAAAACATTTATATAATACCTATGATGTACCGGGTAATATGCTAAGTGCTGGAAAAATAAAGGTTAAAAAAACACACACACAAAACTCAGTCCTTACTCTCAAAGAGCTCACATTCTAATTGGTAGGACGGAATGTGTGTTTGGAGAGAACATGTAAATATCTGGGTACAAACAAGATATGTGTGTATGTATGCATGTATATTTATATTATCCACATTTCTATCAACATGGACTAGATGAAGGTAATTTGAAAGGGACAGGTATTAACAGCTCCAAGGGTAGGGAGGTATGAGTGGAGAAGGACTAGGAAATTTCTCCTGTAGGAGATAGGATTTGAGATGAATCTTGAAGGAAGCCAGGGAATATAAAATTTCTAGAGTCCAGAGAATTCCAGACAAGGGGATACAGTTAAGGAAAAGGGACTGAGTTAATAGATGGATTGTCTTTTGTGAGAAAACCAGCAAATGGGTCCATATATTGAAATCATTTACTATGTAGAGGATAGTAAAGCATAAGATAATTGCAATGGTAAGAAGGAAGAGGTTGGGAAGGATTTTTAAATGCCAAAGAGGAGGGTCACAAGAGTAGACCTACATTTTAGAAAAATCAGCTTAGCAGCTGAATAGAAGATAGATTAGAATGGGGAGAGATTTGAGAGAGACCAATTAGAAAATTAATTGCAATAGTCCAAATGGGAGTTGCTGTATGAATGGATAAAAGGGGATGTATATTAGAGATGTCATGGAGGTGGAACTGATGAGACTGGGCGATAGAATAGATGAGTAAGGTGAGTGGGTATGAGAAGTCAAGGATGACAGTTGAATTTACAGGTATACTGAAAGTCTGTCAACTCCAGTTGTTCCAAGTAATTGTCTGCCATTGGCAATTGAACTGCAAGGAATAAGATTGAAAAGCATAAAATGAATGGAAGGGATTATTCAACATGGAGGAGCAAATTTAGTTGTTATAGTGGAATTTTGTGGTGGTCACAGGAATTAAGAGGTCATTTGGTAGTAGGATATATAAGTGGAAGTATTGTTCTTGAGTCCTATTGGTTCCCTAGGATAAATTTGAAGGTAATAGGCAGGCAGCAAGGAATTAACCTTAGTCTGTAGGTTTCAATAATAGCTAGTATTTATATAACACTTTAAATGTTTATAGGAGTTCAGAATTAATAGTATTTGCAGGGTATGAATATGATGTTCATCATAGAATGGGAAGTGTCACTTATGGATATCTCTTCAGGGATGCTTCATTTGGGCTCCATAGGACTGTTGGGATGGCATGTGAAGATGGAACCAACAGAATGTCTCTGTGATTATGCTTATGGAGCCTTCCTTGGGGAAGCAGTTGCTAGTGAGTGCAGATGAAGCAGTCCATCAGAGACTACCATTTCCTCTGTTAGTAGTAGGGAGAAAGAATTCCTTCTTATTTGTATGGTGGACAGCTTGTTTGGATGGTGGACAGTGAGCATCTTGTATTCTTAGAATTGTATAAACTCAATATGATTTAAATAGTATTCATAGCTCTAGAGCTGAAAGGGACATCAATAATCACCTAGACTAAATGCTTCATTTTATATATGAAGAAACTGAGGTCCAGAGAGATTATATAACTTTCTGAAGGTATTACAGTAAATAAGCAACAGCCTTGAGATTGAAACTCAGATTCTTGGACTCCAAATCCAACATTTGTTCCATTGCACCTGTGCTGACTCCCTAGCTAGAACATTCTCCAGATGGTCATTGCTTGCATGATTAGCTGTAAATAATCCAACTTCTGTGATAATGGACCTGTTTGCTAACTGTGATGACCTATAATCTAGACTAAGGCAAAATTAGATTGGCTGAGGAAAACGGTCACTTTTCCTTTCACCCTTATTGAATTTTCTATCAGAGATGTTTGAGGTTTTTGTCAGCCTATTGGACTTCTTTAGGTTGTTCAAACCTTGAATATGCTCTTCATGGCCAATGACTCTTCTTGCCAAATCCTATAATTATTCCAACCGTGGATAAATTTATAGAGAATAGTCACCATTATACTGGAATTTAGTATTTGTTGCTTGATGATGGTCTATTGGTCTCATGGTTGAAACCATGCATGTCTCTATTGAGCACAAATTTTAGAACCTTCTTGGCTCCAGCTTCTGGCTTTACCCAGAATCTCTAGCTGATGCTATGTTCCTTGTAAGAGGAAAAAAAGTACTCTACCATTTGTCATTTTGCTGAAAGTTTTCTAAGCTTTTACATATTATTATTGGGGGAGGCAGGGCATTTATTTCACCTAATTTTGACTGGAATAGGTGATTCTTGTTCCAAGAACCAAACTTTTTAGAATACATTGTTTACTAGAGCTAACTAAATGCTTTCAGCTTTGTGTACTTTTTCATTTTGATTTCCTATTCACCAAAGACAGTGACTCTTTCAAAGGCCACATTATAATTTAGGGTAAGAAATTCCTAATTGCTTAATTTCAAATTGCTAGATTTCTAGTCAGCATTACTTTAGAGGCTTTCTTTCAATGACTCTTGGTTTTGGGCCTGTGAGTTTCTTAATCTCCAAATTATTGATCTTCCATAAAACAAAAGGGGCAAAAGCATAGGGGACAGGATCATTATTCTTTTCCTCTAGCCACTTTCTTGCTTCTAATATGCATGAATAGTCAATGACAAGCCTAGTTTCTATTATACATTTCCCTGAAGAACAATGTACAGGTGGGTGGTGTAATACGTAGTCTTGGGCCTTGATTCAGAAAGATCTGATTTCAAATGTGACATCAGACACTAATTGTGTAATTGTATGATCCCGGGCAAGTCACTTAATTCTGTTAGTTAGTTTTAGTTTCTTCATCTGTAAAATGAACTAAAGAAAGAAATAGCAAAGCACTCCACTATATTTGCCAAAGAAAACCCCAAATGGAGTCATAAAGAATAAGACATGACAAATGACTAAACAAGAAAAATCCTGTTGATATTCAAGATATTTTTACAAACCAAGGCTGTTAGATAATAGCCACAACTCTCTAGTCAAGATCTCCGGTTTTAGTTCCTTGACAAAATATTTGCAAAACCTAAAACAAAGCACAAAAAATATAATTTTCATTCATAAACTGAAAATAAAACCAACTAATAGGTTTTGAAGCTGTAAAATAAAGAATATTATAAATCAGAAAATATTGATTTAAAAATTCATTTTTACTTATTAGTAAATCTTTGAAAAGAGGGAAAAAAGAAAAACTATTTTAAAAATCATGGATAACCAAAATAATAACCAACACCATTAAAGGATTTGAGTCATGACCCAATTTGCTATTAAACAGAATATTGTTGATGTAATTAATTTGATTCTAGTATATTTGGGCATCAGAGCATGAATTTAAAATCCCAGTATAATTTAATTATAATTTAGAGTAAACATTTTAAGCTTCACAAAAATGAGTCATTATTTCCTTAAAAATAAGCATAGAAAATAAAACCTAATAACTCATCATTTAAATTTTAAAACAACCTATACTTAGATCTCTTTTCTAATTATTAGTTGTAGAATCCTAGAATTCCTAGAAATATAATGTCATCAGAATAATCCCTATTTTGGTATAATAAGCTTTGTTGCTTTATACAACTGAATAATCTATTCATAATTAGTCTCCCTCCCCCCAGTACTCCTGTTATTTTGACCAATGCAGGAAAAGACACGAGCTCAATATTTCACATCAATGTGAGCTTAAAAAAAATCTCATCAATAAATTATAGACCTGGCATGCATAAATAGAACTATTTTCCTATTTCCCTTCAGAAGTGTTTTTTTTACTCTGAAATATATTGTAATAAGAGGAAAATATTTCTTTTATTGTATTCATTTTTCTTTTTTTGCCATTCTACATTGCTGGGAGACATACATCACCAAAGAAAAAGTCATAGACATATTTATAGAAGATTTATGGCCCAGAAACTCTAGTTCAATATGACTTTATCATTAGCTCATTCTCTTAAATAGGTTAAATCTATTTAGTAATCTTGCAGCATCAAGTAACAGAAGATAATAAAAATATATAGCTTTTATCTTGAATGAGGGTGCTTTTGTTTTTTCTAAAAATGAAATACACATAGCTACAGGATAAATAATGCTCAGCTAGGCTTTTAAAATGCTCTAAGATATTGATTTTTACAAAAATAGGAGCTATTATAGCTATGAGTAGAGATGCAAAGATACGTAGCTCTGTGGTACCTAGTAATGGATAAATAATGTTTCTAAAGTTTGCAGTTTCATATTTTAATATACGTGAATTTCACATTTGATACATATACACAATAAAATTTTAAAATGGATATATTTGAATATTTAATATAGGGAGAAATAGATTACCACTTCACATACCAGACAATTGAAAGACTGAAGCTTAGGAGTTCATTCATCTTGAAATGTTTATATTTGACCTGTCTTTCTCTGCTGGGCTGATTTTTTCAAAAGAGACCAAAACAGTCGTTGCAATTATTTGTCATTTAATACATTGGTTCCATCAACAGAGCTTTGTTGGTTTTGTTGGTGAAATTGGGAAGAAATACTGAGGTCTTTAGGAGTTAAGAATGTTATAAATTTCATACTCTGTTAATTTATTTTTTCCTTTTAGAGGATCAAAGCTCCATCCAAGATAAAACATCAAATGCTATTTCTTTCTTGTGTTGTCATAATGAATTCTATATGTGTCCCAGTGTGACAATACAACTTAGTCTAAGCTCCATGCAGGCCTATATCTGTTAGACATATCAAGCAAAGGAAACTAATATACCTTCAGTTCATTAGTCCCTCTCTTTCAGTTAAGTTCTCTTTCTTTAGTGATAACTAGATTAAAAAATCCTTTAAGAATGAAGGTCATTCTATTTGTCTTGAATTGAACTCAAACTTCCATTCCAATTTTAAATATATGATTATGATTAGTATGGAAAAAGTTGACATAGAACCCGAAGAAACTTTGCAGTCTTGTTAAAATTTTCCCTTTTATCTTGAAATATTCAACAGGGCCATAAATTGCATTACTATTCCAGGAATTCACTATATATTTAATACTTGGCCAGATATATTTGAGCTCTTCAATAATCCACATCTCTCAATAAATATCAGTAGAATATATAATCAATCAGTCAATCAGTAAATATTTATTAAGTACCACATATGAGTCAGCCACTATTCTAACCACTGGGGATTCAAAGAATGTCAAAAGGAAATCTTTTTTTCTAAAGGAATTCACAGTCTAATGGAGTAGACTACATGCAAATGAATAAACAGCCTTTATAAAAGACAAATTAGTAATAACAAATGGAGTAGATTTACTATTTCATGTACAATCATCTTTTTATTGTGCTGTGTTGTGAAAATACTTGTTTTATTTCACAAATTAAAAATAAAATTTTAAAAAATCATTCTAAAAAAAGGAATGGTCATTTATAATTAATGAGACTTTATTTTAAAACTCAAGCATTTGAATGATTCTTATTGTTTTATTATAATATATAATATATTTAGCATAATACTATTACATATGTTATATAACTATATGTAATATATTATATAACATGTATATTACATAACATATAATAGCTGTTTTACTATTAAACAATCAAATAATATATTTACAATTAATTTGCTCACTGTCCTTTTTTCTATCAGCATTCCTGCTCTTTTTGTCAAAATCAAGAAAGAGATGCCAGATTGAGTTTTTAAGAGAAATATTTATATTTATATTGGTATGGATGAAGTCCTCTTTCATTTCTATTTGCTCTTATCCAGATTAAAAGAGATAGGGCTAGTTTAGGACAAAATTCATTAGTCATTTCAGTTTGCTCTCATTATCCCTGGAATCTTCTCCTGGCATCTACTTCCCCACAGCAGTTCTCCCATTATTTTCCATTGCTGCTCTATGCTCTTTAGGCTTTCCTACCAAAATAAAGAATCACCTTTTAAAGGGTTATGATGGCATCAGCTCAAATGAATACTGAAGAGTCAATTATTAAATTTTCATTGTAACTATTTACATCTTAGAAATAGGCAAAAGTTACAACACTGGGGTTGATTTATTATTTTGTTGATTGCCTGAACTTAAGAAAGCGATGGAGAAAATGCAAGTAATGCATGTTAAACTTGAAAGTGCATTGTGGGTAGGTGGTTTTTTTTCTAGTTATTAAACATTTGCCAACACACCATTACTTTCATCCCCTTTGACTTATTAAACTTGATTCTAGGTATCTATCTATTTATTTATCTACCTATCTACCTTATTTAGGGCTCAATACTAATGTTATATTCTTTGAATGAATTTTGAGGTGAAAGTTTATTCAGTATGTTACTGCAAATAATATGTGACTTTTAAAGTCTTTATTTATTTCTAATTTTAGTATGAAAGTTTTCCCCCCATACTTAAGGAAATTTCAGGCCTCACTGAGCAAGTAAGGGAGATAATGGTTTTTTAAACCAGGAATATGGATTAATGTAGAGCAACTAGGTGATGCAGTAGTAGAACTTCAGGTTTGGAGTCAGGGCTGAAATTTGGCCTCCAACACTTATGAGCTGTGTGACTGTTTGCCTCAGTTTCCTTATATATAAAATGAAATGGAGAAAGAAATGGAAAAGCACTTCAGTATCTTTGCCAAAAAACAAAGTAAAACAAAACAAAACAAAAAGCAAATTCCAAATAGAGTCACAAAGAGTTGAAAAGATTGAACAACAACATGGACTGGCATATAGATTTCGGACATCATTTTAGGCTCACTCTAAAACTGGTGAATTTTGTTTTTAAAACAAAGCTGATTTAATGCTTTCTATGACCAGAGGTGATCTGACATTATCAACCATACAACCTGGGTTTTTGTGATGCTGCCCACTCAGTGTTCTCCTCCTGCCTAACCATTTCTTTGCAGTCACATTGCATAGATTGTTATTCATGTCTCCTCTTTCTTTACCTGCCCCCCTTCCTTTCCGGCTCCAGTATTCCCCAAGGTCTTAAGCTGAGCTCTTTTTTTCTCTCTACATTAACTCTCTTGGTCATCTCATCAACAACCTTATGTTCCATTATCTTTTCTATGCAGATGATTCTCATATGTCTTTGTCATCTGCTTTTATCACTTTGTTGAGTTCCAGTCCTACATTCCTAGCTGTAAGTTGGATGTTAGTAGACAGCTCATGTCTCAAAGGAAATTCATTCTATTCCTTTCCAAACTCATCCCTCTTCCAAATATCCCTATTTCTGTTAAGGGCTCTAACCCTGAGAAGAAATATGGCATAGCAGTATGGTTTTGGAAAAAGAAGTTTTGGGTTCAAATATTTTCCTACTTCTCTTGAAACTTTGTACAAATCACTTTCTCTCTCCAGACCTCAGTTTCTTCAAATGTAAAATTACAGGGATGGATTTTACTTTGAAGGTTCCTTTAAATTCTAAATCTATGATCACATCATCTTAGTCGCTCAGATTCAGAATAAGCCTCTATTTTATAGCTAACCCTTACTCATTCCTCCCCAAATTTGGCATTTCATCTCCTGCCTCAATGACTTTGTATACAGTCCATCCTTCACAGCTGGAATGTATTCCCTCCTCACCTCTGCCTCCTAGAATCCCCAGCTTTGTCCAAGGCTAATTCTGACAGGAAGATTTGCTCCCTCTTTCTCCTCTTCAAGTAATTATAATTACACTTATTTATGTGTTACATCCCCAAGACAAGATCCTTTAGAATAGGGACTGTTTTCCATTTTATCTTAGTATCCTAGTACCTATTAAAACATCTTTTTGAGAAGATATTAATAAGGGGGTATCGAATGGAATTTGATTGAAGATGAGGCTTGTCAGTGGGAATACTTCTCCTTCCTTCTACATTCCTCTTCATTCCTGAGAAGTCCAAAGTTTGGAGTATGATTGTTGGAAGCCATGTATGATGGGGATGCTGCTTGTGTCCTTTTTTGCTGGTTCCTTCCCGTATTAAAATTTGTCCTTGCCTTGGCAGTGGGAGGGAAAATACAATGAGGATTTAAGTGCCCAGTATGTGCCAGGAACTATAATAAGTAATTTACAAATATTAACATGTTTGGATCTTCACAGTAACTTGGGAGGTATTTCTGTTTTTCAGTTGCTTGCAGTCATGTCCAGCTCTTCATGATCCCATTTGGGATTTTCTTGGTGAAGACACTGGAGTAGTTTGTCATTTCCATCTCCACTTATTTATATATGAGGCTGAAGCAGTCTCTGCTGGCTTGGTTGGACATGGAACATGCTAAGGTCATCCACTGCATCATCACCAGTTGTCATAACTACTGTCTTGCCACCAGACTCTGATGACTCTGAAATAGAGTGAAGCCGATTATTTGGCACAACTCTGTCTCACTTATGTGCAATATATAAATTTATAGATAAATATATAAAATATACAATTTTACCATTTTTACCTACCTAAAGTCCTGTGGCGACAGGAAAGTGATGAAGCAGCAGGTGTAGATACATTGGGAACTGTAGTCCTAACCCAGCACTCAGCCCCAGGGTCATCTTCTCACTGGACTTAAGCCATAGTGGGATGTGGCAGCCCCTCACTGTCTGAGCAGCCTTTTAAAAGGATTGCACTGCTCATCTTCAGGCATGAGGAAGGTAAGCACCTCCTGGCCTGCTTGTTGTGGCAGGCAGGGATACCATTCTGTAGTCAAAACATAAAAATTTTACAAGAATTTTTGCAGAGGTGATTCCACTTACTATATGGAATGTGCACAAACTTATGGACAAGAAGAAATCCAGTAGACCTGAAAAATGAACAGATCTTGTTGTGAGAGAACTAATCAGGTATTGCATCCAAATAGCAACCCTGAGTGAAATATTGGCAAATGAAGGCCGATTTAATGAAGTTGGAGCTGGATCCATGTTTTTTTTTTTTCTGGAGTGGCTACAGTGATGGGAGCTCCCATGAAGCTGGTGTAGCTTTTACAGTCAAAATGAATCTAGTCAACAATCTTGTCTATCATAAGAAATAAATGACAGACTCATGACAATGTCATTGTCACTTACAGAAAAGCACACACCACTAGCATCAGTGTGTATCAAAGAAAAATTTTATGAAGACCTGGAGATCCTCATCATAAATGTGGAGGACAAAGCTGATAATTCTGGGTGGCTTTAATACCAGAGAGATACAGACTGCAAGACATGATTTTCTTCAAGAATGAAGGACAAGAACCATACAAATGAGGAAATAAATTGAGGCAAATAGGATTAAATGACTTATCCAAATGTCACACAGCTAGTAAGTGTTTGAGGCTAGATTTGAACTCAGGACTCTTTAGGTCCAGAACTCTACTACACCATCTAGCTATCTCAGAATTCCTTTAGCACATTTCTCGATCAGCAATGAATTAAAACTGTAGGAGCTTCCTGGTCCTTCTGTTCATGCAATCAATTGGTGGTTTAATTTCTAAATGTGAAATGAGAGGGGAGTTGAGAGGTGGGATGGAAATATAAATGTAAAATATAAAACTACTTTTCAATCACATGCTAATCTTTTTCCTTTTTCTATTTTTCTTTCATATTGCCTTAAAGAACTGTCATGAAGACATAACTATTATTAGGAGTTCTAGATTCCAGTTAATGTGACTTTTCTTCAATAAATAAAAATGGAATTAGTTTTTAAGGATAGTGTTGAATAATCATTACTCACATTGTTACACAAATTTATTTTTTCCCAAGATATTTTTCTTTTTGTTTCTTCTAAACATATTTCTACATTTATCATGTTGCAAAAGAAAAAATCAGATCAAAAAGGAAAAAAATGAGAGAAAAAATAAGCAAGCAAAAAAACACAACAAAAGTATAAATATTATGTTGTAATCCACATTCAGTCCCCAAAATTCTCTTTCTGAATGCAGCTTTGTCCATCATAAGTATATTGGAATTGGCCTGAATCACCTCATTGCTGAAAAGAGCCAAGTCCATCACAGTTGATTATACATAATCTTCTTGTTGCTGTGTACAATGTTCTTTTGGTTCTACTCACTTCACTTAGCATCAGTTCATATAAGTCTCTCCGGGCTTTTCTGAAATTATCCTGCTGATCATTTCTTACAGAACAACAATATCCATTACATTCATATACCATAACTTATTCAGCCATTCCTCAACTGATGGGCATTCACTCAGTTCCCAGTTCTTTCACACTACAAAAAGGGCTGCTACAAATATTTCTGCACATGTGGGTCCTTTTCCATTTTTATGATCTCTTTGGGATATAGACCCAGTAAAGACACTGCTGGATACAAACATATATGCACTTTGATAGCCCTTTGGACATAGTTCTCCAGAATGGTTAAATCAGTTTGCAATTCCACCAACAATATATTAGTGCCCTAGGTTTCCCACATTTCCTCCAACATTTGTCATTATCTTTTCCTGTTATTTTAACCAATCAGAGAGGTGTGAAATGGTACCTCAGACTTGTCTTAATTTGCATTTCTTTAATCAATAGTGATTCGGGCCATTTTTTTTAATATAAGTAAAAATGGCTTTAATTTCTTCATCTGAAAATTATGTTTGTATCCTTTGACCATTTGTCAATAGGAGAATGGCTTGTATTCTTATTATTTTGAGTCAATTCTCTGTATATTTTAGAAATGAGACCTTTATCACAACCCTTTTATGTAAAATATTCCCCCTAGTTTTCTGTTCTCCTTATAATCTTGGCTGCGTTGGTTTTGTTTGTACAAAAACTTTTAAATATAATATAATCAAAATTATCCATTTTGCATTTTGTATGTTCTCTAGTTCTTCTTTGGCCACAAATTCCTTCCTTCTCCACAGATCTAAAAGGTAAACTATCCCTTGTTCTTCTAATTTGCTTGGAATATCACCCTTTATGTTTAAATTATGAACCCATTGTGATCTTACCTTGGTATAGGGTATTAGGTGCTGGTCGATGCCTAGTTTCTACCATACTATTTTCCAATTTTCCCAGCAATTTTTGTCAAATAATGTATTCCTATCCCAGAAATTGGAGTCTTTGGATTTATCAAACACTAGATTATGATAGTCATTGATTATTGTGTCTTGTGAACCTAACCTATTCCACTTACCCACTACTCCATTTCTTAGCCAATACCCAATGGTTTTAATGAGTACTGCTTTATAATGTAGCTTTGATGTGATACAGATAGGTCATTACATAAATTTCTAGCCACCACCCTTCTCCAGATCCTTTTCTCCTAATTTCCCAATCCCTTCTTACTACCAGAGTATCCAGCAGCATCTGAAATTCTTCTTTCTCATGATCTCCTCTAATATGTGCATTAAGTCTCAATGTAAAATCCTTGATCCAAAAATAATAGATAGAAATATGTCCTTTTGAAATTTCTACTATAGATGAAGCAGTATTTTTACTACATAATTCAAAGCTTCCATCTCATGGAGACCTTTCCCTAAATGTTTGTCCTTTCTAGTAGGCTTTCTCCATTCTTTAACAGACTCTGCTTCTAATTTCATGGTAATTTAAAGGGAAAATATCTGGCACCTGAGCTAAAGAAGGCTTAAAGTTGTCAATATTTTTTATTTGCATAACATTTGTATGGGTAGTTCCTCAGCATTGATCTTTTTTTTTAAATTTTATTTTATTTGCAAAACATATGTATGGGTAATTCTTCAACATTAACCCTTACAAAGCTTTCTGTTACAAGTTTTTCCTTCCTACTTCCCACCCCTCCCCTAGATGGCAGGATATCCACTACATATTAATTATGTTAAAATACTTGACAAATCGAATATATGTATACATATTTCCACACTTATCATTGTTGTGCAAGAAAAATCGTATCTACAGGAAAAAAAATCTGAGAAAGGAAACACAATGCAAGCAAACATCAATCGAGAGCATGAAAATGATATGTTGTGGTCCACATTTCACATCCCTTTCTCTGGGTATATATGGCTTTCTTCACTGAACAATTGGAACTGCTTTGAAACATCTCATTGTTGAAGAGAGCCATGTTCATCAGAATTGATTGTCATATAGTACTGTTGTTGCCGTGTATAATGATCTCCTGGTTCTGCTCATTTCACTCAGCATCAGTTCATGCAAGTCTCTCCAGGCCTCTCTGAAATCATCCTGCTGGTCGTTTCTTACAGAACAATAATATCCCATGACATTCATATACCATAATTTATTCAGCCACTCTCCAATTGATGGGCATCCATTCAGTTTCCAGTTTCTAGCCACTACAAAAAGGGCTGCCGCAAACATTCTTGCACATGTGGGTCCCTTTCCTTCCTTTATGATTTCTTTGGGATATAAGCCAAATAGAAATCTCAGCATTGACCCTTACAAAGCTTTCCGTTACAAATTTTACCCCCAGTCCCCATCCCTCCCCTAGATGGCAGGATGTCCACTACATGTTAATTATGTTAAAATACTTGAGTTGTCAATATTTTTGATTAATCTCTTGGACAAAAGAAAGATTTAGATTATTTCCAAATGCTGGCAATTAATTGGCAGATTAGAATAGCTAAGAAACCTTGTGGGTAAAGAATATTTACATTGTTAATATTTATACAGAGTGTTTACAAAGTTTTAGTCTAAGTGCATTAAGATGTGCTGTATTTGTGTTATCTCATTTGATCCTTGGTGACTTTGAGAAGTCAGTACTATTATTATCCCCATTTTACACATGAGAAAACTGAGGCTGTGAGACATTAAATGGCTTGTCCAGAATCACAGCTACTAAATATCTAAGTCACGATTTGGACTCAAGTCTTTATGCCTTCATTTCCTGCACTTTTGCCCGGTTAAATGGAGCTAAAATTTTGTAATAAAAAAAAGGAGAGAAAAGGATTGTGAGTGCAAGATGTGTTCCAATAAGACTGGATAGAAATTCTCCGTAGTTGTGAAGATCCTAGGGTGAATTTTGCTTTATAGAATTCAGAAAAAGTCTTCTTTGAGCAGATACCGTGTGTGTATGTGTGTGTGTGTACACATACATACGTGCATGTGTGTATTGCCAGTGAGACAGAGTACATATTTGAGTCTTATTGCTCTTCCTCTGGGATGATTCCATCTGGGGATGGTGATGAAAGATCCCTGACAGATGTATATCTGAATTATAAGCCTCTAGTACACTTGGGAGGAGAGGCCTTCAGGTGGTGGTAGGGCTATAAAAGTAGATCCAGATCAGCAGAATGTGAATGGCCCCTTAACATTTGGATTGAAATATTACACTGTGTAATTTATTTTTCATTAATTATGCAACAGCATCCCAAACAGGAAAAACTGAACTAAGGATTATCTTAGATGGGTGATACATCTTGGGTGTGATGACACCGATTTTAGCAAAATCAACATTCCAAACAGTGGTGATCCTTGTCTTACTTTGAATAATCTGGGACATGAATACACAAAATAAGGTACTAAGCCAGTCTCTTAAGATACAAACTAAATGAAACATATAACATTAATAATATTTATATTTTTCCTGAAAGAGAAAAAAATCTGCTTACTATACTATAATATTTTTATCCCAATAAGAGTTTTAAGACCCATGATATCTACCATAACTCTTCACATATCAGCTCCCAAACTCTTTACTGGCTTTCCCAGCTGCCTCCTGAGCTCATAACAGGTATGTGTTATTATAAATCATATAGTTTTATTAGGATTGCTGCAAAAAGAGCTCATAAATTTCTAGGTGCCTTTGACCTGTTTTCTGAGTTCTTGAGGTTGGCTCATCTTTATAGGGCCAGAAGGATGAGCTCAATTCAGATATGGAACTGACTCTGAGGGAAAATTTGCTGGCACTTTTGAGCCATCCCACACTAGCAGGGATGATGGATATGAATGAAAAATATAAAAGCTAAATCTCAGGAAAGAAGCTGAGATTTCAGTTCTATTTCTAGCCAAGCCCCAGGCAAACTTTGTGTTTCATCTGAAGGAGGAGGTGGGGAGGGAGAGAGTGAGGGCAGAGAAGGATTAGTGGTATATATCACTCACTTAAGCTTTATATTTTTCAGAATTTTATTTTTTTTCAGAGAAAAAAATATGAGAATTATATTATAGGGACAAAAGTAAACCCATGCAAATGCTCATGGAAAATGACTAGGTTACTAAGAATGAAGGCAGAGTACTGTAATGGAAAGAGCTCCAAATTCAAAATCAGAAAATTTGGATTTGAATCTTGCCTTTCCTACTACCTACTTGTAAGACCAGTATAAACTATCCAACCCCTGTAGAATTTAATTTCCTCATCTATAAAATGAGGTTAAACAGATGTTTTCTTAAATCTCTTTAAGTTTCTTTGGTTCTCACAGTGATAATCATTCCATTAGCATCGGATTTTGCTTTTCCAAGCTTTAGGAGAAAATGGAGAAAGAAGCATTAAAAATTAAACAATGAAGAAGAGAGTTGTGAAGGAAGGATTTATTTATCTAGTACAATTCCACATTTTGTCTTCATAAACAACAAAGAAGTTCTATATTTTTTAGACTCCCGACTCTGCCATTTTGCATCCACTGATTGGCATCCTCCATATTTGGTAATTGTTTTGTCAGTTTTTTTTCTTTTTTCTTCTTTTCTATTATGTCATTATATGTGGTAAAATAAATTGTCTGGTGATGACTTAGGGCCTGTCTACCCAGTTTATTTCAACTGAATTGTATACTGTTATTGAAATGTGCTGACCTATTTTAGCACCTTCTCTAGAACTTGGTTCTCTCTGTCATCCATCTCCTTTATCTTTTTTTATACCTTTTATTTCTTCTCCACTACCTACAAAATGCTCAGGTCTAAAACAAAAAAGGCACTTAAGTCTGCTATCTTTGGGACTAAAATTCTCCCCCTCCTTTCTGTTCTTTCTCTTCTCCCTTCTCTGTTTTTCCATTACAACATTATAAAAATTTACCACAGAGCAAACTAAACCTACTTCCTTACTTCCCAATCTCTTTAAATCCAACTTAGATTCCCATGTGGCTATTCCAAATATATATGCATATTCCTATACCCTCCCTATTCCTTATATATTCCTATATCCTCCCTATCCCTTTCCTTTGCTGAATGTTTTCTCTTGAAAATTGCCAATGCCTTCTCAAATAATTAAATCTGAAGATCTTTTTTTAAAAACTTCTTTTGAATTCTTCATTGCATTTGCTCCATTGGTTCCTATTTATAAAAAATTCTCTATTCCTTTAGTTTCTGAGATATTGTGTTCTCCTGGTCCTTCTATGTCTTTGGCCATTTTCTCTTCTTTCTTCTGGGCCCTATCATAGCTATCCCTTAGTTCTTTCACCTCCTCTATTCTCTATGTTTTCTTCTTTGCTGGAAATTTAGGCCTGAAAGGTGAGAGTTCCAAGGTCACACAGTTATGAGTCAGGATTTGAACCCTTGTTTTCCAAGTCAAGGGCTCTTTCTTCTATCCCAGTAGGACCACAGAGTTATTTTAATGATGTATGAGTTCTTTTGATACTTCATAAATAAACATACCCTCTGAAGATTGAATACTGTATCTCATAATACATGCATTAAGTTATTGAAAAGTGTATAAAATGGTAGATTTATTAAAAAATGCAAATCCATTTAACAGTTACTGAATACATAGATACTTATAGTCATCATGTATTTTTAAAAAGTATCTATTCTCCTCAATTACATATTAAAACAATTCTTAATATTTTTTTAAAAAGGTTTGGCTTCCAGATTCTATCTCCATCCCTCCCTTCCCCATTCTCTGACATGGCAAACAATCTGATATAAATTACATATGTGCATTATTTTATTAACAATAATAACCAATCAATATATCACTTTATGGTTTGCAAAGCAAACTTTCTAGGCTTTTCATTTTGAGTTGGGCCTAGGACAGCAATACTTCTTTCTCATCCTTGATCTGATTATCCAGACTTCTTCATCTTGCCTCAGCTACCTTCTCATCCTGAAATTCTCCTCAATACTTAGGACCTTTTCCCCTCTACTCACTCACTTCCCTAGGCTGTACCACTTCTTCCACTGGTGAGTTCTTTTTCTGGCCTCCACTGTGGAGATAGGTCTAGACCAGCCATATTTTATTCCCTTCCCAGCTGTGCTTCTGACTCTTTAAGCCATCATACCTCTCTTTCAGTACTTTCCTTCCTCATTCCCTTTTCCAAATCCTTTTCTTATATTATCTTCCCTCATTAGAAGGTAAGGTCCTTGAAGACAGAGAATGTCTTTTTTTTAACTTGTCCAGCACTTAGCACAGTGTTGTTCAGTCAGGTCTCATTCTTTGAATCTTTGTGACCCTGTGGACCATAGCATGACAATGCTGTCCCTGAGATTTTCTTGGTAAAAATACTGAAATGGGACAGCTAGATGGAGCAGTGAATAGAGTACTGGCCCTGAAGTCAGAAGGACCTGAGTTCAAATCTGGCCTCAGAAACTTAACACTTCCTAGCTGTGGGACCCTGGGTAAGTCATTTAACCTCAATTGCCTCAGCAAAAAAAAATAATGAAATGAGTTGCCATTTCCATCCCAATTTGTGAAGGCAAATATAAATTAAATAACTTACCCAGAGTCACACCGATAGTTTGAGATCTGATTTAAACTTAGGTTTTCCTGACTCCAGACCCTAGAAAACACTTAATAAATGTGTTTTTCTTGTCTTTGTATATTATATATTCTCATTTGATCCTCATAACAACTCTGCTATTAACTTTCCATTTTATAGATAAAGAAACAGGCTTTGAGAGATGGTGTCCAGGGTCACACAGCTAGTTAACATCTGAATTGTTTGAACCTAAAAATCTAGTTTCTTTTGGGATGTTTAGACTATCATACTTGAAAAATTTGAGAATAGGTTGGCTAAGTATTGCACTTTTGTCCTTGTTTCACCTACTTGAGGATTTTGTCCAGGATGGGTTTTATTGTTTCTATTCTCAACCCTAGAGCTTAGTTAGATTTGTAGATTTAATTGCTTTTTTTGTTTATTTTTGGTTTTTTTGTGAGGCAGTTAGGGTTAAGTGACACACAACTAGTGAATGTTAAATATCTGAGGCTGCATTTGAACTCAGGTCCTCCTGACTCCAAGGTCAATATTCTATCCACTATACCATCTAGCTGCCCCTAGATTTGTAGATTAAAAAAAAAGTAAAGTGCAGATTAAAAAAAAAAAAAAAAACAGCTGAGACCTTGCCTATAGTTTATTGAATTAAACAAAAGTGAATTCTGGTAATCATTTTCAGTTACCCCTAGAAATGATAAAACATTTATTCATATCTTGCTGTCCATCAACATTTTTAGTTCTTTGAGATTGTGAAGCCTATTGAATGTTCAACTGCAAGCTACGCATTTCTTAGGAAAAAGCACAGCAATGTCATTTTTCTACAATTCTGCTTGGAAGGGGTTTAAGTTGCAGTTAAGCATAAAGTATTGATTTTATTTCATTCTGACATTTCTAACAGTTCAAGCTCATCTCTTTGCTGTTGTTGGTTATTGTTCACATATTCTGTTGTACTCAGCAGTGTTACAGTATTCAGAGGGAAATTTTAAAACTAAGGGGAAAATCCACCCCAACACACCAGAATTCCACACAAAACCACCGAATCATCTTTGTCTTCTCAGCCATCTGGAATTCCCCCAGGAGCTTGGGATGAGCTGCCAGATCAAGGTCTGGGTCCTGGATGTCTTCCAGATTCTCTGAGCAGATTGTGTTTTCTCTTGCTGGGAGGCAATGTCATGGGGTTGACTTCCCTCTCTATTATCTCTGGCTTCTGCACAGCCTCATTTACTCTTAGCCATTAAAGAGAGAAGTGTCAGATACTTTAAAAGGAAAAAACAAACTGCTTTCACAACCATTTACACTAAAGGAGTTCTATAGAGAAGTGCATCATATTCAGTCATATTGAAGTGTGAAAACTTTGTTCTTGGATTCCAGGATTTGTGTCTAGGCAGGATTACAACATCTTTTCCTTTTTTCTTTATTCTCTTATTTCTAGGGAATAGGAGATTTGCAGAGACTTGAAAGTGTTTACTGAATAGGCTTTTGAATCTTGGGAGAACATAGAATGGGGTTCAGATTTTAAATGTATGAATACACCCAGAAAATGTCTCAAAAGTCTTCGTGCCATCTTAAGCTTAATAGTAAACTACCTCCTAAGAATACAACTGATAGGGGCTCTCTTTTGAGTTTTAATTGCTTGAAACTACATTATAACTTTTGGGACACTCTCCATGTGTATGCATATTTATACTCTATTCTAATAGATTTGGCACCTACCCAGGTCATTTAAGATGTAAGCACCCATGTGGGAAATGCCAGGCTCCTGGTTTTGCAAGATAGGAGGATGGATGAAGAATGGACATTTTGTGTTGGCTTACCACATATTGGGGAATATCTTTTCCCAATTGACTGTGTCTGGAACTGGCTGTATTTTTTAAGACTATCTGATCTGGACAGTCTCTTTTTTTCTGTCCTATGGCATCCAGAGTTGAAGGACTCATTTACTCCCAATTAGTGATATCATAAAGTCCTGGAAGGGTCCTGAAAATCACTTCCCCGTTCCCCTCCTTTTATCCCACTCAGGTAGTTTTATAGACAGCAAGCCAGTACAGACTGTGCAGCCAATGGAAGGAGGCTGGCTATTCCCAAACACATGGTAGTCCTCCTGTCTCCCAGAAGCAGATTCCTGGTCTTGGAATAGGTCAAAGCCATCCTACTCTGATTCTATGTTCATTTTTAGGTCAAAATTAATGATTTTATAAGTGTAGGGAGCTCATTGATATAGAACACTCTCTACCAATGCAGATCAACTTATAATGTTAGTGATTTGACTTGGGACACTGGGTTACCCAAAGTCACAAAAACAGTATGAATCAGTGGTGGAACTTGAACTTAGATCTTTCATAGTCTTAGATCAGCTCTAAATGTGTTAATATAATAGAAGAACTCTAGAAAAAGAGATATCTTATTAATTTAACTAGTTATTCACATATTTTAGAAATGAGCCTGGCTCTAAGTGCATTTTATCTTCTAGCAATAATTAACCATGATGTGTTCTTATCATGGGCCAGTGATATTTGGCCTGGTCAGCTGCCAAGGAAAGCTGTTGCCATACCAGGAAGCCAGATACTCTCTGTGTTACAGAGCTTTCCCTCAAAGAAGGGTGGAGGGGAAAAATGAGCAGTCAATGAACTAAATGTGGACATACAGGGAACCTAGCAAGAAGGGTCTCTAGGACCAGGAGACTAAATCGTTTGTTGCTGATTATCATTAAAATGGTGAATATAAGAATATGAATAAAATGTTATTTAGGCATTTTTGTATTTATCTGATTGATAATGGATCTATATAGAATATATTATTTATAGATATATTAAATATCATATACAGAATATTGTCATGTCTATCATATATTATATATAGTTATGTATTATATAGACTATATTTCTTTTTTTTACTATATTTCTTTTGATATATTCCATATTTTACTTGCTCTGTAATCTATATTATATATAATACATAAAGTATACTCTCTATATGATATAGAATATATATCAAATATATACAAATATAAAGATTACTGTTCATATTACATAATACTTCAAGGCTTGTGACAAGTTCTACATTTATTATCTCATTTGATCCTCACAATATTTCTTTGATATATGCACTATCATGATCCCAATTTGTAGCTAAGGAAACTGAGGTAGACAGAATTTAGGTGATTTGTTCAGAGTCACTGCACTTGATTAAATGTTTAAGGCAGAATTTGAACTCATTTCTTCCAGACCTGAGTCTGAAAATCTAGGAGACAAGGACTCTCTCTTCTAACTGATAGATACAGATTTTCATATACAAAGACATAACCACATAGTCATTATATATGTCATGGATTTATGCAAATCAAAACCTAGTTTATCCAGATTTCTTGAGAATGGTTGCTTTGGATAATTGAGTTTCCCAGGCAATAAAGGATTTATTTTTAGCCACTGATTTATATTTCAGTATTTTTTTGGCAAAACATTTCTAAAATGAGTTAACATACCTCCCTGGCTTTTATACATAGTACACCAATCATAATTTAACCTTTTCCCAACCATTCATGGTTAACAAGAATATTTCCTGAGAGAACGTCAAGAGGGACTGCTACACTTTGTTTTTTGTATTTTCAGTGCTTGGCACAGTGTCTGGCAAGTAGTAAAAACTTAATAAATGATTGCTTAACTAAACATTCATTATTGTACTGTATCATATTGTGGTCCTACTTGGTCCTAGTTAGATTTAAGATGAATGTGGGTACATAGATCTAGATGACAGTAGAGAAAGACTGAAATCAGGGAGACACATTAAATGGATATTAATATTAATAAGAGCTATAATTAAACATTACAAGGTGTTTTTAAAATGTTATCACTTTATCCTCATGACAAACCTGGGAAGTAGGCAGGAAACAAGCATTTATCAAACTGCATGTGCCAGACATTGTGCTAAGTGCAAAAACACTAAGGTTAAGTGACTTGCCTATTTTATACACTAGTAAGGTTCTGAGGCTGGATTTGAATTCAGATCCTCCTAATTCCAGTCATAACACTCTTCCACTGGATCACCTTGTTGCCTTTTTATTTCTGTAGTTCAACTGTAATGAACACTTTGATTTTAAGTAGTGATGACATCTGGAATGGAAAGAAAAGAGTAAGTACACTTTAGAGATTACTAACAACTAATTTTATGAGGTTTGGGGATGAGAGAGAAAAAGAACCCAGTTGATATCTGAATGAGAGAGAAGGGTAAACAACCAACGATGACTGATTTTGAGCTGTGGCCACTTTGAGAAAGGTATTATTGTTAATAAAAATAGGGAATAGGGTAGGAAATGGTTTGGGATGAGATAGAGGTGATAAGTTTAATTTGGAACATATGGAATTTGAGAGTCTAGAAGAACATTCAAGGAGTAATATACAATGTATGACTGGAAATTGGGTTTGTTTATTTATTTTTTTCTGCAACATGCCAGATGGTTGAAGTTATTTTGAATATGGGCATGGATGTTTCTCTGTTATTTATACATATGCACTCATAATCCTGAATGTATAGCTATCCTTTGTAATCAAAGATAAGATTACTGATGGCTTAGTCAGGCACTTTTTTCATAGACTCATAGGAAGACTGTCTAGTAGTACCAGCTAACACTATTTGTTATGGATTTGTCTTTCACAACACATACCCAGGGGGTTCTAGTAAGAAAGGCCATGAGAGATTATCACATAAAACTAATTTTATTTTAAATGAATATTGATGCCTTCTTTTCATTATCAGTCACTTCTGATAGACCCACCCAAAAATTAATCTTCCCCTGTAACAAAGAAAAACAACTAAGCAAAATGGACAAACAAGTACATTGAACAGAGTTAGCAACATATTACATCTACAATCGTCCATCTCTCAACTGGGAAAGAAATGTGTTTCACCTTTTATATTAGAAAAACTAATGAATAGAAGATGTAAATGAAGATAGTCACTGAGGACAAATGTAAAGAAGAGTGACATAGTCGTTTTAGGATAGCTTCAGGGATGTTTAAGTTCAGATTGAATTCAAGCTTGTGATGAATGCTGACAACCATGATAGACTTTTTAGATATAATTAGGGACATGAGGATAATCAAAATAGGGATAGAACTACTGTTGGGCTAAATAGAACAAGAATAGTGGATGAAAGACAACTCTTATTTTATTTCTGTTTTTTGTTTTGTTTTGTTTTTAACTAAGAGAGTCAATGTCACATAGAGGAAAATATTGGTCTTGAAGACCTTGGTGCTAGTCTATATATTGGCTGTGTTACTCTGGGCAGGTCAATTAACTTTTTAATGCATTAAGTTATTCTTTTAGATTGTAATGTACTAAGAAGGTGCCAATCTGCATTGTTAGGAGTTTCCTTACTGGGAAATTCCGTCTAACAGGGAAATCATGGCTTCAGTCTTTCTTCCTGTTCTTCTCCTAAGAAAATGATCTTTTAGGTCAAGAATTTCAAGGGAATTAATAAAAAAAAGGCTGATGAGGGTGGCCTTGCTGTGCCAGATCTAAAACTATATTATAAAGCAGCGGTTATCAAAACCATTTGGTACTGGCTAAGAAATAGAGTAGTCGATCAGTGGAATAGGATAGAATCACAGGACAAACTAGGCAATAACTATAGCAGTCTAGTGTTTGATAAACTCAAAGACCCCAGCTTTTAGGATAAGTACTCACTATTTGATAAAAACTGCTGGGAAAATTGGAAACTAGTATGGAAGAAATTAGGGCTTAACCCACATATCAAGATAAGATCTAAATGGATTCATGATTTAGATATAAAGTGATATTATAAGTAAATTAGAGGAACATAGGATAGTTTACCTGTCAGACCTGTGGAGAAGGAAGGAATTTGCGTCCAAAGAAGAACTGGAACTCTTAATTGAACACTAGATACATAATTTTGATTATATTAAGTTAAAAAAGTCTTTGTACAAACAAAACTAATGCAGACAAGATTAGGAGGGAAGCAATAATTTGGGAAATCATCTTTACATTTAAAGGTTCTGTTAAAGGCCTCATTTCTAAAATATATAGAGAATTGTCTCCTGTTTATAAGAATTCAAGCCATTCTCCAATAGATAAATGATCAAAGGATATGAACAGACAATTTTCAAATGATGAAATTAAAACTATTTCTAATCATATGAAAAAGTGATCCAAATCTCTATTGATCAGAGAAATGCAAATTAAGACAACTCTGACTTACCACTACACACCTGTCAGATTGACTCAGATGACAGGAAAAAATAATGATAAATGTTGGAGGGTATGTGGGAAAACTGGGACACTCACTGATACATTGTTGGTGGAACTGTGAATGGATCCAACCATTCTGGAGAGCAGTTTGGAACTATGCTCAAAAACTTATCAAACTGTGCATACCCTTTGACCCAGCAATGTTTCTATTGGGCCTATATCCCAAAAAAATCTTAAAGGAAGGAAAGGGCCCCACATGTGCAAAAATGTTTCTGTCAGCCCTTTTTGTAGTGGCAAGAAACTGGAAACTGAATGGATGCCCATCAATTGGAGAATGGCTGAATAAACTATGGTATATGAATGTTATGCAATATTATTGCTCTGTAAGAAACGACCAGCAGGACAATTTCAGAGAGGCCTGGAGAGACTTGCATGAACTGATGCTGAGTGAAATCAGCAGAACCAGGAGATTATTGTACACGGCAACAAGAAGACTATATGATGATCAATTCTGAAGGACATGGTTCTCTTCAACAATGAGATGTTTCAAACCAGTTCCTGTTGTTCAGAGATGAAGAAAGCCATATACACCTAGGGAGAGGCCTGTGGGATTTGAGTATGGACCACAACAGAGCATTTTCACATTCTCTATTGATGTTTGCTTGCATTATGTTTTCCTTCTCATGTTTTTTTTCTTGTGGATCCTATTTTTCTTGTACAGCAAGATAACTATATAAGTATGTATACACATATTCAATCTGTCAAATATTTTAACATAATTAACATGTATTAGACTTCCTGTCATCTAGGGGAGGGGTGAGGGTAGGAGGGAAAATTTTGTAACAGAAAGCTTTGCAAGGTTCAATGTTGAAAAATTACCTATGCATATGTTTTGTACATAAAAAGCTTTAATAAAAAAGAAAATGATCTTTTATATTGGAATGGATAAAATAAACATAATTAATGGGAAATTAAAAGCCAAAAATAAATTAGTAGATGATAAAAGAAAAGTTAATTGCTCTCTCTTTATCTTGGAGGGATCTAGGAAGAGGAAATAATAAATAATACTAATAGCAAGCAGTTTCATGGTTGGCAAAGTACCTTACATATGAGTTTGTACCAGAGATCTTTGAAATCTTGTGAAAAATGGAAAAGGAGCCTTGAGAATAAAGAAGGGCAAATGCTTTCATTTTCAAAACATGTATGAGGGTGAAGTCTTGCTTTTTCTTTGACAAAATTTTAGAACATATTGATTAAAGGGATGATCTGAGAGAATTCGGAAATAGATGATTATTAAATGTCAGCAAGGCTTCATCAAGAACAGGTCATTCTAGATTAATTTCATTTCCTTGTTTGACCGGTAAATCATGAGAAATATCATATATATTATTTATTCATAGATTTCAGTAAAATATTTATTGAAATCTCCCACACTACATCTATGGAAATAGAGATGTGACATATGTTAGGTGGAAATGGAATACCATGGAATACCATGAGCAACAGAAAATATTTCAGGGTAATTAGGTCTTTTGGAGTTCTTGAGATCCTATAACATGGGTAGCCATCTATTTTACCTATAGATTCTGTCTTCTAAGGTCCCAGGAAAGGGGGAGGGAAAAGGTTAAATGTGCTAAACTTCTTCAAAAAATTAAAATGCAAACTATAATCAATGCTCTGTTTGCCATATTGCTTTCAGGAAATGTTTGGTAGGCAGCTCCCATAGTGATCCCTTTGTTTTACTGAGAAAATCTTTGGAACACCACTAAGGGCAGACCATATCAGGACCTTGTGGAACTCTGTGACAACAGCACTTAGGCCAGCTGGATGAAGCTATCAGAAGCCCTACCATTAATGACCAAAGAAGGCATAAGGTCTTAATGATCACCCCCAATTACACATCTATAAACTTTTAAGATTTGCAAAAGCTTTCTTCATCATGGTCCCATTATTATTCTTTTCATTTTAAAGATGAAGAAATTGAAGTTTAGAGAGTTCCCTTTGCTTTGTGTCACATAACGAGTGTCAGTACCAAAATTTGATCCAGATTTTTGATGCTAAGATTAACTGTCTTACTACTACATGATACTATCTCATCAAGAAATTAAAAAATTATAGGATCCCTGAGTTGGGAGAGTATTTCCAAGGCCATCCAGGATAACCTATACCTTATTAGTTCTTTTCAAATGTAACTGAAAAATGTTCTATTTCATCCTACTTGCACTTGAAAAACTCCTAGCACGTAACCAAAATGGACCATTTTACTTTAAGCCTGCATTTATTTATGTATTTTAATTGTTTATTAAATTATTTATTAGATCTATCTAGTTCTTTTCATTAATTATTTAACATTTTAAGACTAATTCTTAGAAAATTTCAACAGATATCAAAATGAAGTGTATGGCTTTGGAATTTCCTTCAAATTTAAAATTTTGATGACCCCTATTAAAGGTATCTGTTTTCTTGGAAATATTACTTATAACATCTTACTGTCTATTAATACCTTATCATAAATGGGCAAACCAGACACCTAGCAGAATTCTGAGAAAATGAAATACTGGACAGAGAGAAACAACGAGAGACAGAGAGAAAGTGGGGGAGAGAGAGAGAGAAAGAGAGGAGAAGAGGGAGGGAGAGAGTCATTTGAGGAGGAATATGAATTTTGGTGTAAAACCCTTAATGTGTTTCAAATTGACCTATTGATACAGAATCTAAACAATAAGATAAAAGTGTCACTTTAAAAAAAAATCCATAATGGTGCCATCTGATTTCTCAGTTGACTTCTTAGAGAGATATACAATGGATAAGACCTAGAGATTCCTTTTTAGCTGAGAAGCAGTCAATGTAAAACATGGGATTAGAGTTTGGCTGACCTAGTTTTTATTCCTGGCTCTGCCTCTGAACTCTTGTAGCCACATAAAACTGATTATTTGGTCTCTTTGTTCCTTATATTTTCTTTTGTAGGTCATTTATTGCCCATTCAAAGGTATACATGTGTAGGGAAAAAAACAAAGGTTGACCTAGTGAAATGAATAATAGTCTTTATTTATATTGAAATTATTTAGAAATTGTTTCTTAAGGATTTTGAGATATTTCACTGCAAAATGTAATTCCTCAAAAGAAAGTATCTTACTTATTCTATTCTCTAGAGTCTGGAAAAAGACTCTTAACTCTATTTCTCCTTCCATTCATTTACAGGGTACCAGTAAATAGCTAAATAAGGAAGAGAAAGAGATCTTTCTAAAGCAATTTCCTTGTCTGTTTCAAAGAATATCAAGAATGATGCTTAATTTCCCAGCACAAATGAATATTGTGACTCTTTTGTTGGTTGTTTTTTTTTTCTTTTTAAGTAGGAGTGGGAGGGGGTGTAAATAGTACAAAGGTTAAGTACAACTAGGTCTATATTCCAAAGGCATACAAAAAAAGGGACCTATTTGTACAAAAATATTTATAACACCTCTTTTTGTGGTGGTTAAGAATTAGAAATCAAAGTGATGCCCATCAATTGGGAAGTGGCTAAAACTTGGAAAGACTTACATGAATTGATACATAGTGAACTGAACAGAACATTGTACAAAGTACATAGTACACAGTAAGAGCCAAATTGTTCAATGAAGAAGGGTGAATGACTTAGCTATTCTCAAACAATACAATGTCAATATCGTAGGACTAATGATGAAGCATATTATCTGCTTTCAGAGAAAGAACTTATAATATATGAATGCAGACTGAAGAATGCTATTTTTTACTTTCATTTTTTTCTTTTATATGAGTCTTCTTATATAAAATGACTAATATGGAAATGGTTTATATAATTGCACATGCAAAAATTATATATAATTCCTTATCCATTCAGGGAGGGGGAAAGGATAGAATTTGGAAGTCAAAACTTTAAACAAAAATGCTAAAAAATAATAATAAAAAGTTAAGTACAAATGGATGCCTATATAATAAATCAATTGCTATATATAAGGACTCAGAAATTATGCAAATACTTCTCAAATATGTGCTTTTGCTATGTTATAATTAAAACACATTTCTTTCAAACCATTTCAAAGTTGGGCAATATGTCCGGTAATGTCATGGATGGGATTTTGCTAATCTGAATTCCCAGGGGTTTGAAGTGACTTGACCTTGGGGGTTTTATTTGATAATCTGAAAATACTTGCTAAATTGGCAAGCAAGTGCCAAGCTGAGGGTGGCTACTGGAAAGATACTATTTCTTCTTTCCCCTCCAACTGGTGAATATTTTATTCAGGAATAACAGTGCAAAGGAGAACAGGATGGCAAAAACATTTTCCTCATTTGTAGTATCTGTCAGTTTTCAATTTAACTCTCCTTTTCAGAAGTGTCTCATGAAAAACATTTTTATTTCCAAGACTTTTAAACAACTCTGCTGTTTTTTTTATTTTCAGTTTTTGACCTTGGATATTCTGGAATTTCTTTTTTTCCCTTCTAGTTCTTTAACTCTTTTAAATTTTTTTTATGAAAGCTTTTTATTTGCAAAACATATGTATGGGTAGTTCTTCAACATTGACCCTTACAAAACTTTCCGTTACCAATTTCCCCCCCCCCAGTCCCCTCCCCTCCCCTAGATAGCAGGAAGTCCACTACACGTTAATTATATTAAAATACTTGACAAGTTGAATATGTGTATACATATTTCCACACTTATCTTGCTGTGCAAGAACAATCGCATTTACATGAACAAAAAAAAAAAATCTGAGAAAGGAAACCCAACGCAAGCAAACATAGATAGAGAGCATGAAAATGTTATGTTGTGGTCCACATTCATATTCCTCTCTCTGGGTGAATATGGCTTTCTTCACTGAACAATTGGAACTGGTTTGAAAAATTTCATTGTTGAAGAGAGCCATGCCCTTCAGAATTGATCATCATATAGTATTGTTGTTGCCGTGTATAATGATCTCCTGGTTCTGCTTATTTCATTTAGCATCAGTTCATGCAAGTCTCTCCAGGCCTCTCTGAAATCGTCCTGCTGGTTGTTTCTTACAGAAAAATAATATTCCATAACATTCATATACCATAATTTGTTCAGCCATTCTCCAATTGATGGGCATCCATTCAGTTTCCAGTTTCTAGCCACTACAAAAAGGGCTGCCACAAACATTCTTGCACGTGTGGGTCCCTTTCCCTCCTCTAAGATCTCTTTGGGATATAGGCCCAGTAGAAACACTGCTGGGTCAAAGGGTATGCACAGTTTGATAACTCTTTGAGCATAGTTCCAAATTGCTCTCCAGAATGGTTGGATCTGTTCACAGTTCCACCAACAATGTATCAGTGTCCCAGTTTTCTCACATCCCCTCCAACATTCATCGTTATCTTTTCCTGTCATCTTAGCCAATCTGACAGGTGTGTAGTGGTGTTTCAGAGTTGTCTTAATTTGCATTTCTCTGATCAATTATTCTGGAATTTCTTGACATAGTTGATTTCTCACTACTTCACATTTCCTTTGTCTTCTTTGGGAATGTCATCTTTCTTCTTTTTTATATCACCTCCTTCACTGCAACTGATAAAGCAGCTATTTGAAGCAAGCTAAGCCATCTTTCCATCTTGAAAGACTGGCTTTCACTGCTCCCTGGGTCCTGTTGCATTGGATCATTTCACAATCAGGCCATCTGAATTTATTCTGAGATACTTTCTATACAGCCAGATGAATGCAATTCTGGCCTCAGACTCTGTGAGCTCCTTGCAAGGTCTGGGACCCTCATCATCTTCTTTATGTGGTGCTCCCGGATAAAGAGGCTGTTGTCAAGGGCAGTGACATTCCTTTGTCCATTTCAGTCATTATGGTTCCAGAAATTTCACCAAAGTTTCTGATTACCCACCAGTTTCCAACACAGTTTACCTGGCTTTCTTCTTCCTCTTCCCTTTTTCCTCTTC
Organism: Myrmecobius fasciatus; assembly: GCA_023553655.1. Classification (NCBI taxonomy): domain Eukaryota; kingdom Metazoa; phylum Chordata; class Mammalia; order Dasyuromorphia; family Myrmecobiidae; genus Myrmecobius; species Myrmecobius fasciatus. The sequence continues at coordinate 68,803 of JAJPUD010006216.1, forward strand.
TTTTTGTTTTTCTTCTTGTTCTTGGCTTTATACCCTTCAGCACCAACTTGGTGGACTTGACCAAAGCATACTCAGTCATAAAACTGAGGGCTTCCAAAGTAGGTCAAAACTATCACAAACTTTGTTTTGGCAAGTACTGCCCATCGTGTTGGGAAGACACAATTTCAAAAATTTAGTGATATCAGTGTATAGTCAATGAAACTTCTATTTGGATGTCTTTTGTTGCTATTGTTGTTGTTGTTATGTGACAGATGGTAAAATGGGGAGGAAAATCCCACTCAGAATGGTCCTCAGTCCTATGTTCCAGATTGCCTGATAGATAAATAGAAAATAGGGACTGAAGGTAATAAGAATTGCATAGTTAATTCTTAAATAGCACACATTAATTTAACTTCTGGCAGTCAGCATATAACCTTTGTCCCACAAACAACAAATTGACACACAGATTCTGGATTTGGAGGAGAACTTGGAATGGAATGTTGGTTCTGTTGTTTCCTATCTGTATGACCTTCAGGAAGTCATTTCTCTCAGAGCTCAAGATTCTTCTTCTGTAATAATAATGATAATAACTTGCATTTATATAGTGCTCTATAATTTGAAAAGTGCTATATATACATATGTGTATGTATATATATACACATATATATATATATATAAAATCTCAATTTATTTTCCTACACCCTGGGAGATAGGTGCTGTGATTATTCCCATCTTATACTTGAAGAAATTGAATCAAACAGATTAAGTGGCTTGCCCAAGATCACACAACTGGCAAGAGTCTAAGACTCGATTTGAAGTTGGGTCTTTTGGACTCCATCTATTTAGCACTTTTATCCCCTGAGTCACTTAACTATAAAATGAAGGAGCCTGATAAAATAATCTCTAAGACCCTTCTATTCTAAATATAGGATTCTACTGGAAGAGCTGAACTACATCCAAACTGACATAAAGATGCTAAAGTGAAAATACATTCTGACTCGAAAAGGAGATGGGCAGATAATATGATGAGATGCCTCTGAAGTCCTTTTCTCTTATTGGTCAATTCTTCCTGGAACTTCCATTTTAAGAAAAGTGACTAGGCCAGTTACATATGTCCCCTTTTCATTTCTCTACTGGCTCCTTATCTGACTCTGAATTTACCTTTCTACTATGGCTCCCATACTTCTTTCCATTCTCTCCAAAGTTTCAATTTCCTTTTATGTGGTGAATTCCTTCATTAGAATGTATCTTCTTCAAGGGTAGAGATTATTTTTATTTTTGCCTCTATCTGTACATGCAGTACTTAGCACATAATAGTTGCTTAATAAATGTTTGTTGACTAATTTGAACTTGCCCAAGACAACAAACAAATATTCCCCATATATAATTAAGTGAATAAAGAAAAGGTTTCAGAATGTGAGGTGGGCCCTCTCTGCAGGAATGCTGGAAGACTTGAACAAGAATAACATAAAATGGGAAGATATGGAATAATTGGGAATTCCCACAGCAATGAAGTTATGTATTCACTGAAATACTGAAGAATATAACTAAATGACCATCTTCTTTGGCATTAGAGTCAATTCTGGAGTTAGAACAGTCATGTTAGACTTGAGAATTTCCTTCCTGCTGGGGAAACCAAGCAGTCATAGCCTAAGTGTAACTTATAAAGGAAGCTGATCTAAGGAGGGAACTGACACTACAAATTAATGTTGGGCAGTAGGTACTTAAATTCCTCTCTCTTCCAATCAGATGTAGACAATTCTGTCTACCATATCCACCAACACTCTCCCCTCTTTTTGCATTATACACCATTTTGGATTACATGTGGTCCTTTTGAGATATCCTATTTTCTCTCTAGGCTATAATTCATATTTAGTTGGTCTAGAGACTTCAACTCATTGGGGTGGGACCTCTAATCTTACATTCCCAAGTGAAAACTATGATTATCACTTCTTAACTCTTTAGCATGGTATTTTGCCATTTATGCCATAGAAAAGTTAGTGAGGAATAGTTTCTCACACTTCACAGATGCCAATTGCTGTCTTCTATTCTGCCAAAAACATATTAGTGTTCCAACTCTATATGCCAGCATCTTACTAGCCTATGTATAATACTATAATTAGAATTCAACCATAGTTTTATTTATTTATTTTTCCAAATAGTTAATTTATCAGGTTTTCTTTGAATATTAGATTTATCCTCATTTTACAATCTAAAATAATTGCTTGAAATTTGTTATGGATTTTTTCTTGTGTGTGTATAGTATATAATGATAACAGTATCATTAACAAGGTTGTGGTATGGCTTGTGTCATACTAATACATAGCTTATTTTTAGACTTACTCACTTGGTCATCCTATACTATTTTCTATTGCATTTTTACTCATACTTGTTAGATAGGACAAAGAACAGTGATATTGCAAAAAAGCTGTTTTCATGAACTTTTATGGATATAAAAGGCTTCTGTGAAGGATCATATTTATTCCTACTTGGACAGTGGATAAGACTAGAATGATTCAGATAGATCTGATAGATCTATTGTGACACTTTGATTCAAACTGTTAGTAAAGAAACCACACATCATTCAAAAAAAGGAAGGACATCATTTTTTAATGTTTCCTTTGGAAATATGAAATATGAGAAAAGTGGATGAAAAGAGACACCAAAGTAAGTGAAACAAGAGCTGGAATTTAAGTAACCAAGTGGAAGAGCAAAGATAATGCCTGAATAGAATAGAGAGAAGAAGTTTGTCATGAAAAGGGAACTGATGACAAGAGAAAATTCAGATATAGAGTAAAATCTATATTTCTAGAATCATAGGGGAATGAGAAGAACCATAGAGATAGCTTTAAAAGAAACAGGATTTCTTTAGCAATGGAGTAAAGTTACAGTTTCTTGTGAATTCATTTCTTTCTGACAATGAAAAAAAACTTAGCAGAAAAGCTAAAAATAACTGATTTGATCAAAATTATAAACTCCTACAGAATATACAGTGTTGTATACATGTCCTATACAGTGTCTAGCACATTTTTAGATTTAGTAAGCTTTAAAAATGTACAGTTTGATTAAATTAACAAGAGAACAATGTATAAATGTGATTGATGGACAGCTAATCCATGCCTCTTCCTTACATAGAATCTATTGGAAATATGAATATAGCAAAGACCTCTGAATTTATCAGCATAAGAAACTATGGATATAGGAATTTTTTCCAACAAGCAATTAGCAACATCTAAGGAATCAAATTTATTGGCAACTCCAAGGTGCCTGAGGTTGGTAGAAGTTAAGTGACTTAGGGTAACACAACCAGTAAATTTTACAGGTGAAATTTGAATTAATATCTTCCTGACTCTGTATCTAGCCCTCTTCTTCTTTTGAGGCACCTCTGTACATAATTACAAAAAAGAACTAGATTCAACAATCCATTAGAGGAGGTATGTATTAGACTACACATTTGTGTGTTTTATTTCAGAAGTTAGAAGGGAGGAAAGTGAAGAAATCAAGTTACCTTCTTAGAAAGGAGAACTGGGGACTCAAAAAGTAGCACATGGCTAATCATATTAGGCACTAAATTTCTTATCTGGAGGTTTATCGGTTGTAATACACTACAAACCATACTCTTTCCTTGGTAAATCAAACAGAAATGGGCAAATACAATTTTGTTCCAAAGGAGGATATATTTGAAAACAACCTTTTTCTAAAGATTTTTTATTTTAAAGATTTTATAGGTCAATGAATTTAATTATTTTATTTTTTCCAGTTAATTAAAACATCACTGTAGAATTTTAAGGGATAGGATTGTTTAGTAATTGTTCTTCACTTATGATTCAAATGTTTCTTGCTTGAGTCTTTAGTGTGGGAGAGAATGAAATACAAGAAGATATGACACTGGGATCTGTTAAACTATGTCCCTATACATATAACAGGAAATCTAGCAAGATACTTTCCCTGGTGCATCTCTAGATGGCTAGGTAAATACCAATGATTAACAGGAAGCCCCAGACAGGAAGATTGTGAACAGAAAGGCAAAGACATTTTATAGTGGCATCCAACATTGAAAGAGCAGTGAAAGAATTGAAAGATTATGCTACTGTTGTACCCTGCCCAAACCTTTCTCCCCAGCTTGATGCTACAGTTTTATTTTATAAATAGACAATCATTTTCTTGCTAGCTGAGGTGGGATTTGATCTTTTTGACTTCAAGTCCAATGCCCTGTCCATAATACCATAATGCCATGCTTGTAGGGAAACAAGGAATTGACAGAATGATTCTTAGCACAAGCAATAATCAAAAAGCTTGGGTGCCAAAATGCTAAGAGTTACACAAGAGAGTGCATCTTGCAGTTAGGTTTACTGCTGGTAAAGATGAAAGATATTTCTGAAGTCATCTTCTTGGAATGGCATGAAATCCACAAAGACCCTATTCCAACATCTAGTGGTCTTACATCAAAAGTCATCACAAGCAAGTTGGTTTTGTAATACTGTCCCCTAGAGTTATTTTATTCAACACCCCAAGTTTCAGAGAATAGGAATCATTTGTCCAAACAATGGAAGTAGACAAGCTTTTCTTTTCACTTTTGAAAATTGACCTTCTCCGATGTTTGTGTAGCAGTTGCTTCAATTTATCCTTAAAGAAGCTGGTTGTAAGTGTGTAGAGGATGGGGTTCAGGGCACTGTTTATTGGCAAAAAAAATATTACAATCCAAGAAGTGATTGTGCCTAGAGAAGGAAATGAGATGCTTAATTATGGGAGACTATTAGTTTATTTTTATTTTATAAAAGAATATACAAACATTTTAGTGTTAAGGCAATTTTTTGAGGGATATATGCTGCCTTTAAGTTATTAGCTTTCCAACTTCATTGAAAATCTCTAGGAAAAAGTAAAGACCAACAATTAAAAGATGGGAGTGTTTGGCTCCAATCATACAAAATTATAGATTTCTGATTGGATAGTCATTTAGTTCAGTCCACACTTGAACAGAAATCATTGCCATTACATGCCCAGAAATTGGCCATACAGCCTTTTTGAAGATTTCTCTGGAGAGGGAATCTAAATCAACTTTTGGATAGCTTTAATGATCAGGAAATGAATCTTTATCTTGAGCCAATATTGGCTTCTCTGAACATTTCTCTTGATTTGATTCCTGATTCACAGAACAATTTTAAGCTTCTTCATTTTATAGCTCTTTCTATAACTGAAGTCAGCTATCAAGCCACTGCCCCTTCATCTCAAATCTTCCATTCTTTTGATCAAATAAACATATCTAGTTCATTTAGTTCATCTCCTTAGGGTATGTTATTGAATCCCATCCTTGGAGATGGAGGATGATTATCTTCCTTTGAACATTGTACACTCTATCAATGTCCTTTCTAAAAGAGAGTTCCCAGAATTGAATTTAACATTTCAGATGTGGTCTGACTAGGGCAGAATACTCTCTAGTTCTAGATACTAGCCATTAGCTTCTTTAATGCAATCTATGATCACATTGCTAGGGGGCACAGTGGATAGAATATTGGGCTTGGAGTTAGGAATTCTACCTCAGTTACGTATTTATTGTATGATTCAGGGCAAGTTATTAACCTCTGTTTGCATCAGTTTCATCCACTGTAAAATAAACATAATACCAACCGCCTATCTCCTAGGATCATTGACAGGATAAAATGAGTTGTCAAGTATTTAATGCAGTGCCTGGTGCATGCAAAGTACTATGTGTGTGTGTGTGTGTGTGTGTGTGTGTTATTATCACTATTATTATATCTGCTAAAATCTAAGCATTTAAAGCTGTCTCCTATCCACTAGTATAAAAACTTCGCGGGAAAAAAAGGAAATGAGATTAGTTGAGGCAAACATTTTCTGGGTAAAATCATGCTCTGTCTCTATGATCATCATTTCCTTTTTAAGTTATTTACCAATCGTCCATTTAATGATACATTCTACAATTTTACCAGGAATCAAAGTTAAGCTTACTGACTTAGAGTTTACAGATGCTTTTCTTTTCCTTTTATTGAAAATAGAATAGCCCTTCCTCTTCTCAGATCTTATGGCTATTCTTATATTGTCCATGATATTTCAGAGATCACTAACACTGATTGAGCAATCAAATCTACTAGTACTTTTAGTGTCTTGGGATGTATTCTTATGGTTCAGGCGACTAAATCTTATCAAGGCAATCTAATTGCTATTGTCTTCCTTTCTTATTATTTCCAAGTACACTACTATTTCCCCCCATTTATATTGCTTTTCTTACAGAAAAAAATGTGAGCATTATAGAATTTTTTTTTCTTAGCAGTATGACTTAGTAGAAGGAACACAGCAATTGAAACCTGAGGATCTGGGTTCAAATTTCAGTTCCTTTATTTACTAGTCACTTAATTCCTTTCCAGGCCTCAGTTTCCTTATCTGTCAGATGAGGAAGTTAGACTAGAGGACTCTAAATACCTTTCCACTTCTAAAACTATGATCCTATGATATAAGATGACTGAATTTTAGAACACTATAATCCCTAAAGGATCAAAGTTGCAGGTGAGTCTGGCCTTCCTCAGATTACAGAAATAGAGCACAAGTGCTCACTTTTTAAGGTGGACAGACCTCAAGGACAGACCTGTCTGAAATTGTCTCTTGGACAGTTGTAATGGATAGGTTCACCACCAGACTGGTCACAGGGTGAGGAATTTTCTGGTAACCCTAATTATCAAAGAATTTCCAAGGAAGAGTTTTGGCCTGGGCCAATTAAGTAAATGTGTTCAGTTGTTTCCAACTCTTTGTGACTGGGATTTTTGTGGAAGGAAACTGGAGTAGTTTGCCATTTCCTTCTGTAGCTCATTTTCCAGATAAGGAACTAAGGCAAACATTGCTCAAAGTCATACAGCTAATAAAATTCTGAGGTCAGATTTGAACTCAGGATGATAAATCTTCCTGACTCCAGGATGGTCACTCTATCTGCTGTATCACCTAGTTACCCAGTGAAGTGAAAACACTGAGAAAATGGCATATCCCTGAAGTCTTTCAAGGTTTACAAAATACTCTCCTTACAAGGACCTTTTATGTCCTTGTAAACCTATGTATCAGGAATGTGATTACAAAATGGAAGGGGGGCTAGAGGTACTAAGAGAAGGAAACTGAAGCTGATTTGCCTGTGGTCTTGTATGTCTACAATTTAAATCCAAGTGTCCCAGTTCTTTCCAGTGTGCCATGTTTCCTTTGGGCACAACTTATTCCCATGTCATTCCACTCCAATAAACTCCCTTTATTCCATTAGTTCAAACGTCAATTACTCTGGCACTTAAAGGCTTTCACAATCTGGCTCCTACCTCCCTTTCCAGCCATTTTATGTTATTCCTCTTCACACATACTGTGATCTAAATAAACTGGCCTTCTTGCTTTTCTTTACTCAGCCCCCAATCTCAGATCTCATTTCCCAAAACAGTTGTGGAATGCTTTTCTTCCTCATTTCTCCTTCTTCAATTCTGTTTTCTTCGAGATTCAGTTCAAGCACTATCTTCTATACAAACATTTCATAGGGACTATTTGTGTCCAACATGTGGCAGAGTACTCCAAACTTGTATTGGCCTGATCAGTCACAGTTGGACATACTATAACTCAACTCTAACAACAACCTTCTATAGTAAAGCTTTCCTGATCTCTCCATCTCTTAGTACCTCTAGCCCCCCTTCTATTTTTGTACATGTACATTTTGTTTCTTTAACTAGATCCTCAAAGCCATGGAATGTTTGTTTCACTTTTATTTTTGTAGCATATTGCTCAGCACTTAGGTGGTTAATCAATACTTGCTAATGATGATTTCTCTTGTGAAATTTTCTTGCTTTCTTTTCTATCTCTCTCTCCCTCAATTTTTGGATCCTTCCTTCCCTTTATCTAAAACTTCTTGAACTATGGATCATAACCCCAGCTAGGGTTTTGTAACTATATGTCAAGGTCATGAAATTATGACTTATTATAAGTAAACTTTGATTTGTATATCCCTAGAATATATGTATTCTACATTCCATATTTAAAATATAGGTATATTTATACACTCGGGGTCATGTAAAATTTTCAGTAGGTGGAAAGAGATTACAAGTGGAAAAAATTTAAGAAGCTCTGCTTTAGTTCACCTCATTATTGCATCCTGCCTATTCTCTTTTTCTTGCCTATCATCTTTTCCTCCTCTTCTACTTCCTTCACATAGGAATAACATGGAACCAAAATATATTATTAGTATTTGTTTTCCCATAAAATAAAATATTATGTTTCCAGTTGTTAATTTAAAGAACAACAGAACCTCACTATTTTTCACTGTGTAGGGAAAACAATTAAATTTAAATTGTTTTATATGTGTCCCTCAATTATTTTTCTGTGACCACTGATCCTTGTCAGAATAAAGTTTTTATAATCCCTCAGAGCAGTATCTGCATAGGGTTTTGCATTGATAATTAAGATTCCTAAGGCTTGTGTGAAGTACCATTTACAATCAAGTGGCTGCTTGGGATGGAAAGTGCCAAAACCTGGTTCGGCTTCTGGGCAGGGTCTGGGTGAGAATGATAAGACATTTTGACTTGATATATAGTATCATGGGGACTTTTTGAAAGTAGGGACTATATCCCTTTAACTTGAAGGTTTGGGTATGATATCATGCACAGAGAAAAGGGATTCTGAAGATGTCAGTAATTTACTTTTTTCTTTGTTATACAGAACAGACAGACAGAAAATGCAGAGTTCTAATTGTAGATTGGAACCAGGTAAGCTGTAGCATCAAACTCACATAGAATGGGGCCCACTAAATTGTAAAAAAAGATTCCTGCTGGCATGCAAACTAACAAAACCATATATTAGCATTATCTATGTGGTTATATATTTATGTATTTTGTTAAGTATTTTAAATTATATATTTCAAAATGTTATTATAAGACTCTCTAAATTGACCAGTGAAGCTATTGAAACCCCATATCTGCCACTTCTTCAACCTCAGGTACCAGACCCTTTCTGCCCTCTGAATAACCAATTGCTATCAGACATATAGAATCTCTGAATGATGCCCCTCTCTTTCTTTTAAATGGGTGGGAAAACCTCAAACTGTGTGATATTGATTTATCCTGTTGTGTAACCTTTCTTTTCTTCTCCTACTCACAATATACAAAAGAAGACATAGATGAAGATTTTATTTTCTCTTTCTCCCAGAATAGGAAGGAGGATTTACCTGGTATTTCCACCGGAAATAGGGAAAGAATCTTTATTACAAACACGGGAATCCAGCAGGTGGCATCAGAGAACACGATAAAGAAGAACCGATTAGCGAGAGCTACATCCCTTTCAATGTGGGTTCTCATGTTAGAAGTCTGCAGGGCCGTTTTTTGAATGGAACAGAACATGCTGATGTAGGAAAACACTATGAGGAGGAAAGCCAGCAAGTTCACACCTGGAGGGGAAAAAGCACAGACCTTGGTACTATGCAAATAATGGGATATTTTTAAAGGTGCTGTTAATTGTATCTGTCAGGCAGGCTGTGCAATCCTATTTCAAAAGCCCCAGTGACTTCCAGAGAAAATCCAGAATCAAGAGGTTGTGTTCTTGATCGAGAAAGGAAAAAGAATTTCCAAATATATGGACCTTCCATGAGGCGATTGCAAGACGCTACAATTTAAATCTAGGGGCCTCTTGAGGCAGGATCTGGTTGATCACAATTAGAAGAGAAGAATTCTTTAGGTCTCTGAAGACTTGTAAATCATCTTGTAAAATTCGGATTGTATTAACAAAGTAAAAATGGAAACATGCAAATTTTTTTGAAATGCTTCCCCCCAAAATGTAAGTGACTTTTTAAGGAGGAAGTACCTTATTAAGAACCAAGACAAGGCTGACTTTAGAACTGTCTTTTGTAAACAGTAAACAACCTTTCTTTTCCTTGTCTTTGAAAGTGCCTCACACTTGAATGTTTGGGAAATTATGTTCTATTTAACTAACTCTTACTTAGATTGTCTAAGGAATGAGGGGCTCACATAAGCTGGCAAAATTCCCAGGTAAATTGCTTTAGTTCACAGTCATTGTTGATAAATAGGAAAGCAAAAGATTCTACAGATCAGACAAAGATCACCTAGAGCTCCTGGATTTATTGTGAGAACTTTTTAGTATGTATTCAACTGTTTGCAGAATTAAATTTCTACAATAAAACACTTAATAAAATATTTTGTCAGTATTTATTGAACATTTTAAAAATTAAAAACAGATTATTGGCAACATAATTATACTTAGTAATGTACATAAATTAACTTTGCCAGAAATTTATAACATGTACAAAAGTTAAAGTCAAATGGAAAAATTAAAAATTCATTTACCTAGAAAAATGCCAAGAGAATACCCTTTGCTTCTAAAATCTTCTGTTTGGTCATAGAGTGGAAAACACACTCCATTTTTTCCATAGAAGTTTCCAAAAAATTCCTCACTCCAAAATGGAATAATTGCTATTAAGAATCCCACAATCCAGATGCATACAAGAATGATCAGTGTCTGGCGTTTTCCCGGACGAATATTACTGAAGGGAAAGACGATGACTACATACTTCTCTAAAGTCAGGTATGTCAGTAGCAAGACGGAGACCTCTGTGGATAACATGGCTAGAAACCCCATGAGGCGGCATTGTAAACTTTCCATCCACAACAAAGCATACTTCTTGTATTGTCCTCTATATTTTATGTCAAAGAATCCAATGAAAAACAAGTAAACTCCCATTAGACAGTCAGCACCTGTTGAAGGATTGCAAAAAAAATCATACATTAATAGTAATTGCCTGGCCTGTAATGTTAGTTCCTGAGGAGGCTGAGATTGATGAATCTCTTGAGCTCAGGAGTTCTGAGATGCAGTGGGCTCTGAAACTAAAATTTGGCATTTTTATGATGAGTCCCCAGGAGCAGGGAGGCCATCAGGTTGCTTAAGGAAGGATGAACCAGCCCAGGTCAGAAAAAGGATTCCTATACCAATTAGTAATAGCTCTAACCAGTGAATAGCCTAAGTAAGGTGAGGAGACCCAGGCTTAAAAACAAGCAAACAACTAAAATTAACATAACTAAGCATAAACTAAAAATTAAACTAAAAAATAATAAGAATTAATTTCCTCATAACTTTCTCTCTAGGTCTATTTCCTAAATCCTATAATTTTGACTAGAAATGAGGAAATACTATTGAACATTAGAATGAGTGACTGAAAGAAATTTCTTTTTTAAAATTTTTTTTCTATATTTATAAAATTTATTAAAATTAGATTAACTCATTTTATTCATATAGGGAAATCTTTATGAGAAAATTCCCTCTACTACTATAGATCTAATGTATAATTTACAGATTTAGAAATCTGCCTGTGGCCCACAGATTATGTGACTTGCCTAGGATTACCCAGGCAGAATCTTTTTGGCTTGAAAGCTGATACTTTATCTACTATAACTTGTTGGGCTAAGTGTAAAAATCCTATAGCAAGCTATAACTGCTTAAAATAAATATTAAAATGAAAAGGAAATGGAGAGGCACATGGTATATTTTAGTTGCCTCTTACATTTAGAAATGACAAATTATAGCAGAGGAGTGACTCAAAAGGGGTATTATCAGATATATATGTGGCTGAACAAATAAAACAGATTGTCATAAGGACAGAGAATATTGAATAAATGCCTGCATGATTCACTGGTATCCTCAGGATGTCATCAGTACACCAAGGAAAATTCCCAGAACATAGTTACAATGGAATCCCTGCAGTAAACTTGGAAGATAGGGACAAGGTTTTGACTTTGTATTGCCAGAGAGCGTAGCTGCACTGATGAGATCATAGGAACATGCTTTTGAGCTGGGAAGGGACCTCAGACACCATCTAGTCCAAACCTTTCCTTTTACAAAATAGGGACATAAATCCTCTTGAGCTGAAATGTTCAGGTCATTTAGTGAGTTGTGGCTGTCAGGATTTAATCCAAGGAACCTAGGACTCAAAAGCCTTTACTCTTTCTACAATACTACACTCCTCACAGATCACCTGAAGTGTACCACTATTTCTTTAGTATTTCTCTAGCAAATTTTCTATCAGTATGAATTCCATTTACATTTTCAGACATAGTATTGTATTGAGCCAAATCCCACTTCTGACATTTATTAGGAAAGGGAAAGGCAGACACATTTATTGTATCATAGAATGTCATTGACATATTGTGTCATTATCTATGTTTATTATATTTTTATTTTGTTAAATGTTTCCCAATTACAGTTTAATCGGGTTTGGGCTTTGACAACATTGCAGGTGGTATATGTGATGGCATGATTGCTGTCCAAGGACAGCATAAGGGACTAAGAGCGGGAACTATTGTTGTAAATGAGTATCTGATTAAAGCACTGTTTTTATATTTGAGGAGGTGGTACAGTGGAAGGAGAATTTGGCTGTAGTCAGAAAGACCAGGATTTAAATACTGCCTCAGTCACTTAAGTAGCTGTGTGATCCTGGATGAAACATTTAACCTCTTCTAGACTCAGTATTTTTCATGTATAAAATTGGGGTCTTAATAGCACCCACCTCACAGGATTACTGGGAAGATCAAATGAAATACTATGGGTAAAGCACTTTGTAACCTGAAAGTACGACATAAATGTTAGTTATCATCATCATCATTATTAGTGTACCCTCCAATAATCCCTCAAATGACTCATCTTTTCAATCTGAACTCATTTTTTGCTGATGGGAACCACTGGATCACTGAAAGTATGGTAATATTCCAATAGTTATTATTGTTGCTGTTTGTCCTTTGTTCTGGAAGAAAACCACTACATCAAGGAGGTAATGCTATGATATGCAAGTGAATTAGATTAAATTAAGGGAAGGAGAACTATCTCACTTTCTCCTCCAGAGCCATCTGGGTCCATTGTCCAGATACAGATTAGGTTGACTGGAGATAGCCCTGGATGATTTGTGATTTGTGAATGTGTGTGTGTGTATGTATGCACAGCTCATCCATTCAACTGATATCCTCATTCATAGATAACTATACAAACATGTGTGTAAGTATCTCTACATATAAATTGCCATCACAACTGTAAGTTGAAATACCTTTACCTATTCCAGTCCCAGCTAAAATTCTACCTTCCCACAGGGAGGCTTTCCCAATCCCGCTTAATTTTAATGCCTTCTCTTTGTTGATTATCCTATTTGTGTCTTGTTGATACAGAGTAATTCAAATGTTTTCTTTCCTCATTAGACTTTAATCTCCTTGAGGGCAGGCGCAATCATTTACCTTTCTCAGTATTCCCAGTATTTAGCATTGTGTCTGGCACATAGTAGGCACTTAATAGTTTTTTTTTTTTTTTTAACTGATGCAGTCTCCATAGAGCTAGAGTTTGGGTCTGATGAAACCAAAACCGTACTTACAACACAGAATTTTGATGGACATAGCATGGGTCTTATTTTCTGCTCTGATGAAGGACCTCATACCAATTACAAAAAGATTCCCAAAGCAGGTAATGAAAGCTATAACCCAGACAAATATCCTCAAGATGCTGTTAGCCAACAGGTCTTCAAATGAAGAAATGCCGTCAGTCAAGGGTACACATATTCTAACATGAGGAACATAGGAGCAATACCGAAAATTTTTGAAATAACTGAAATCAAAAGAAAAAAAACAATAATTGTTAGTATAGATCAAGGTTGTAATCGCCTGCTTGAAATGGGGTATTAATGAACTTTTTTCTTGAGAGATCCAGACCTGTGCAGACTTCCCTGAAACTCTGGAAATTCTTCAGATATAGACTTGGAATTACCTGGCTCAAGGAGAGATTAAATGAGACATGTCTGTGGTCACTGTATATCAGAAGTAGCTCCTGAATCCAGACTTCCCTAACTCTCCAGCTGATCAATCAGGTTTTGAGATGGAAAGGACCTTATCTTAGAAGCCATGTAGTCTAGCTCCCTCCATTTTACAAATGAGGAAATTGAGACTTGGAGATTAAGTAAATTGCCCAGGAAAGCATAGCTAATAAATATTTGAGGCAGAATTTGAATCTGACTGCAAGTCTTGTACTCTACCTTTTAAAAAATTTTATTCAGTATATAATGTTTATATAATAGACTAACAGTGCATAGAATACAGAAATTAAGAATCAAGATGTCCTATTCTCAATTTGTCCCTCTGACATCACCATTTATGTGACCATAAAAGCAAGTCACATCTCTGAACTTCTGTTTAAGACTTAGATCCTAAGTGACAGACCTGGTTGGGATCTGCTCTGGTAGAAGGAGCTCCCATATCATAGAAATCACAAATTCTCGATATGTTAATATAGATGTCATTCAGCTAATACTTATACTTAACAAAGTTACTTATTTGCCACCACACTATAATTCTAGGCAATATTCCTATGTATTATTTTTTTTTTGCTAACGTTCCTATATTATTGATGAACAACCTGAAGCCAACACACTTACCCAAGGTAACTTTAGTGGAGTGAGGATTCAAAGACTAAGGGATTCTAATTTGCTTATCCACACTGCCTTAATCTGTCACATAAAGAGAGTTGATTCTCATTATAAAGCTGATTCCTATTGTTCACTGAAGAAGACCATATACACCCAGAGAGAGGGATATGAAATATGGACCACAACATAACATTTTCATGCTCTCTATTGAGGTTTGCTTGCACTGTGTTTCCTTTCTCTGATTTTCTTTTTTTTTTCTTGTAGATAGGATTTTTCTTGCACAACTTGTCAAGTATTTCAACATTATTAACATGTAGTGGACTTCCTGCCATCTAGGGGAGGGGAGGGGACTGGGGGTAAAATTTGTAATGCAAAGCTTTGTAAAGATCAATGCTGGGGAACTACCCATACATATGTTATACAAATAAAAAGCTTTAATAAAAAAAACAAACCAAAATAAAATAACAAAAAAAAATAAAGCTGATTCCTAACCAATATTTGGGGATTTGAGAAGCACAAAGAGAGATGGATTCTTTGTAAAGAGTCCATCATTATAAGTTATGCATTTGCATTTAGTTATACATCTTATATTTAGTTTAATATCATCGATGCACTCACTTTTAGGAAACTGCCTTTTTCTGTTATACTGATAGGATGGAAAGTTCTCTGAGATTAGAAAGTCTGGGACTGAAGAGAAATGGCCATCTTAAATATTGATTTTGGATCAGGATTTTGAAGGATTTAAATAAATTGGGTGGAGGGGAGAGAGAAAGGTTTGTTTTAGATTGTTATATCTAATACCCACCTACCAAAGTATGTCTTGAATTTTCTTATATCTCATCCTATTTATTTTCATCCAGCCCCTATTTTATTTTACCACATCCCGGCAACTTTCCATTTTTTCATCTACTTATTCAGCTTTTAAAAATGCCATCCATATCAGACAGTTGGGGAGAAATGATTAACATGGCATACAGAAATCTGTGTTAGGATGCTAAAGATAGTATGCACAGGCCCTCCTTTCAGCCCAGTGTCCTTATCCATTATAGCTAGTTTAAGGGAGTTTCATAATTTTTAGCTTTATTTTTCTGCTTTGTTACCTCTGACAAACACAAAATCTTCCCTCTTGGCTCTTTTATAATCCTTGCATATTAATCTCATCCAATAAAATGCATGTCCTTTGAGAGCAGGAGCTTTTTTATCTCCCATTATTGGCTGACACATAGTAGGCATTTATTTCTGGCTGACATATGAGGAGTTAAATTAAATTTAATAGATCTTGTCAGATGGCTTTTTTTTTCAGTTAACTTCCCTCACCAGTGTGATTTTGCTGACATTTGATGATGGAACTAGTTAGAGGGGGAAATGCACTGTGGAGGTGTTAAAACAGATTTTATGCAAGGAATTGAAGAGTTTCACAATTAGATCTTGAAAAAGGCCAGTAAACATATTGCTAATGGATATGCCCTTATTGACCTGACTTTTGGGTCAGTGTTTAAAGTGGCAACTTTATCTAGTTCCAAGAAGTTTGCATTTCTGAGAAGATACCACATTCTGCCTGCAATAGAGAATCTTCACCTGATGAAGTTTTAACAAGAGGAACCTAACTTTGAGTCATAAAGTAACTTAATTGTTAAAAAAACACATTAGAAAAATAGAGGGATTTAAAGTTTGCAAAGTAATCTATATACTTTCATTCTTTTAAATCTTAGTGCTTCTAGCTGTGTAACTATGGATAAATCAGTTTGCTTGAGTATCTATCTGTTAAATGGTGAAAATACTATCTTTAATACTTATTGCAAAATATGAAATATATTACAGATTCCATTATCATCATTTTAGAGATGGAGAAACTGACTTGGCCAGTCATATAGCCATTAAGTGTCAAGATTGGAATTTAAGTCTTCTTGATTACAGGTCCAATCCTCCAACTAGTACAATCTTGATTTGAGTAGATAATCTCTTGACCATTGACAGGGTTGAGTAGATAACCTTTTGAGAAGCAGTATGATACCATGGAACTTTTGTTGGGACTTTTTGTCAAAGAATTAGGGTTCAAATCCCTGGTCTCCTACTTTCTACCTATACAATCTTTGGCAAATTACAACCTTTCTGGGTCCTGTTCTTCATGTATAAAATGAGTTTAATCTGACTGGTCTTTTGGATCTAATCTCGGATCCCATAATAACATAAACAAAATGTTTTCCCTATTGTTCATCTGGTAAATTTTGATTTTCTTCTTATTTCTTCCCTTTTTCATGTAGATACTGCAAAATTTTTGAAATGATAAACATGTATAGTATCTTGCAAATGAAAGATGATTGTATTAAATGACACCATGCTATTTACATAGTACAGTTCACCAGAAAGAAGTTAATTTACCCCAAACTATTGTAATGGTGGACTTTCACTGTCAATAGCTCTATCAACAAATGGAATTCATATAACATATTTTTTTTCCATCAGAGCTCCTATTTAGAATAGTCATTTGCTCATCCATGTGAAGGGAATTAATTTTTCTAGTTTACCTGAGTAGTGTTTAGCCTGTGACCTCATCTAATGTAATATGTGGCCCTTGATGCCCCAGCCCTACACTTAATGGACCTAAGATGGATGAACATCTTGTATCCAAACAGAAGTTTCATTGCTTTGGGCTCATTGCAAAATTCAGTTCTATTTGAACAAGGTCCAAATATTACAAAATTAAAAAGCTCTTAATGAAAGATATTTTCTTGAATAGAAACACATGCAATTATAAATCGAAGACATAGCTCATATGAACATTCTAAAACATTTCTACCAAATCTCCACCCACCTTTCATATATATATATGTATATATATATATATATATATATATATACAATACATACGTACATACATGTGAGAAAGATTCCTCATGTGCTGAAACATTCTTGGGTTTATATTTGGAATCTCTATCTTTTCCAGGTCCCTGGAAAATATGATTAACATATTTACTAACTGATAAATTAGAATTCAGATTTATAGTGATTTCTAAATTTTGTTTTTGATGGTCACAAACTTTACAGCCCGCTGAATGAAACATTTAAAAATTACAAAGTTAATATTTAAACATAAAAGAAATCATCCTAAATTCATGTTTGTGTGTATGTCTGTGTATATATATATATATATATATATAGTGTATATATATGTATATGTATACATATGTACAGATATATATTGTGTACATATATATGCATACATACACAAGATCTTTATATTTCTGCATACATTTATATATTATAAAGCTGATGTTTATGTAGTTTTTGTAAGAAGGCCAAATTCTGCTCCTGTGGAAACTCTGTCCTTAACTTAAAAGTAGAATGATAACATAGCAGCATTTTTATACATTTTTTGATATGTTCTTTTTAAAACCTATTTTTCTTTTTTCTTTTATTTATAATCAATAGAACTTAATCTTCTTGAGGGCAGGGATCATTCTACATATATGTTACTTCTTCAGTAGAATGTCACTGAAGTGAAGGTATTAAGGTGGTTGAGGTCCAACTTTTTAATCTCTTTGTGTTGGGGTTCTACATTAGCAATAACCTAATTATTAGAAGTATCCCTAATTCAAGATTACAAAGGTATCCTGAAATTTTCTCAAGATTCCAAGAAACCCTTGACATACTGAAATCCATGGGATTTAGGTTAGAGGTGTCAGAAAAAAACAATTCATCTAGGATGCCTTTTCTCCATAAAAATTATCATTTGAAAACTTCCAGAGTCATTCCTTATTGAACTTATTTGTCCAGGGGTTCTCTCTCCCATCTCCAAATGTGTATAAAGAAAGATACTATGAAGCAATAGGTGTAGAAAATTCCTAAAACCTTTCCCATAGTTATGGGTGGGAAGTTGTCAATCAAAAGAGGTGGAAAACTTCCTTTAAAAAAAATTAGGATTTGATTTAGATAAAAGACCCTGGTTCTCATTTTATCTATACTTTACCCCATGTAAAGATGTCTTTTTTCTCAGTGAGAAAGATGTAATTCAATCAGTTTTATTCTTTTGAAAGCAGAAATGACATCTAAGGGAGCTATTCAATTACAGTTCCTGAATAATGACCCAATCCCTCTGACTTCTAGGTCTGCATGGGGTCCTATTCAATATCCTTTTTTCCTCCCAAAGAAACCACTATGTTTCTACTGATGAGCAAATAGTCCAGCACACATAAATGGACTCCTGGGAAGAAGGTTTGTGGGGAGAAAAGGAAAAAGTTGTTTTTCATTAAGTCCACAATTTCTGTTCTGTTCAGAGCCTTGTGAATTCTCAAGTCCAGATCCATCACTTATTTTCTGGCAAAGCCTTCCAAAGGCCAGTCCTTCCTCTGTGGTCATCCACAGATTTAACAGTGTATTGTCAATTGCTCTGTTTAATAAGAACTATAGAGTATGAATTTGGACAGTCCAAGAAATAGTGGATGATAGAAGAGCCTGATTGCTATGGTCCATGGGATCATGAAGAATCAGACACCACTGAATGACAGCAAAAAAAAAAAAAATTGTCGTAGAGAATTGCCTGGGGACAATGAGAAGTGAAGTGACTAGCCTTAGGATCATATTACCAGTCTGATGAACATCCTTTTCCTTAATCCTCATTCTTCTATAAGTATTGCCTTCTCCTATTAGAATGTAAGTTTCTTGGGGATTATTTTGATTTTTCTAATTGTATCCTAGCAGCAGTGCTTGGCATAGAGTATGTGCTTTTTTTTTTTACTTATTCTTTCATGTGTTAGAGTCAGGACTTAAATCCAGATCTTTTTGTTGCTAAAGCCAGCTCTCTATCGATTATATTATGCTGACTTTTGATAAGAATTGTAGAGAAATGAAAGATGTGATCATAAAATATTGATACAGAAATGCATCCATCTTAGCATACTATGGATCCTACCTTATGGAAGAAATTTTAAAGATCAACAACTTTTTTTCTGGGAAGATAGAGAAGCTTCTTATAACTCAGAAAATTTGTAAAGTCCTCTTTAAATTGTAAACTTCTTGAGGGTAAGAAGTGTCTTTTGCCTCCTTTGTACTGCCAGGGCTTAGGACAAAGCTTGTTATATAGAAGACACTTAGTAAATGTTGATTGATTATTAACATAATTTGGAATCCTTTTTAGCTGAACTTCTAAAAGGCTAGAAAATGGTAGTTCCTTAATTTTCATACACATAAAAATTTTGTTTCTCTAACTGACTAAAAACAATGAGGTACACACTGTAAGATGAATATTCAACACTTCTTGCAAATGTGTTTGGGAAGAAGGAGGTAGTTTATTTTTGAGATTTTTATTCTGAAATTATTATATGCAGGGGCAGCTAGGTGGCACAGTGGATAGAGCGCCAGCCCTGAAGTCAGGAGGACCTGAGTTCAAATCTGATCTCAGAAACTTAACATTTCCTAGCTGTGTGATCCTGGGCAAGTCATTTAACCTCAATTGCCTCAGGAAAAATAAAAGAAAAAAAAAGAAATTATTATATGCATCATTCCTATTTTGTGAAATTATACAATAAAATCTTCTACCTGATCTTAATCTTTAGGAAAACTTCCTTAGTCTTCACAGGGAAAGAGGAAATATAATCTTTTTATAGGTTGATTGGAAGAAATAGTTGTTAGTTATTCATTAAATCCTAGATTTAACAGTGCGGCTCATTCTTGCTTGTTGATAAATGAGAGGCTTAACAGTCATACTATATGTGAAATAACCACTTAAAAGGCATGTTTTCCCAGCTAAAATAGCATGGTGTTAGTAATCATGATGAATATATTATTCACTCACAGAGACTGAAGGTATTTCAGACTTTTAAAGTGGTCTTCATCAAGGTAAGAAATTGGATTGTAAGAGAGATTCCTAAAATAAAGATAACATAATAAAATAAATAAAGATACCAAGAAGAGAAAAAGAAGGCACATTATTATTTAGAAAGTTCAACAAAAGATCATTAAACGTGATTCTAAAAGGACAAAGTTGCTACTTACAATTTTTGTAAAAATTTTAGGTCTTTAAAAACATGATGGGGTAAGTTCACAATCATGTTGTTAGACAGATCACTGGTAGAGAGAATGAGAAACCATGACAATTAGATATCAGTGCATTAAATTGGATATAGAACAAAAACGGTGTTTTCTATATGGGCATTATAATTCCATTGAACACAAAAGAAAAACTAATTCTTTCCTGAAGTTATATTTTACTCATTGTTCTACAACATGGTTCCGGCTATTTTAATGTAATCATCATGGTCTCCAGAGTCAGAGGACTTGAGTTCAGATCATACCTGAGATACTACCTCTGTATCCATATGTAACTTGATTTCTTAGATTCAAATTTCTTCATCTCTAAAATGATGTGGTTGAACTATAAATCTAGAGAAGTGATGATAAAGCATGTTACCTACTTATTGCCAGAGGTGATAAATTGAAGAGGAGGAATAAATCATATTTTGAGATCCAGTAAATGCAGAAATTTATTTTGCTTAACTTTCTAGATTTTTGTGAGGAATTTCTTTTTCCTCTTTTTATCTCTTCCCCCTCCCCCAATTGTGGGGATGATAGGGATAAGATAGAAAGAAAAGTGGGAAAAAAAACCAAAAAGGGGATTATTGGTGTATTTTTTAATCATGGAAATGAATAAAAGACTAGAAAGAATCACAGACCAGGAGGAAATTTTGAAAGTTACATGTTGCATTTATTTAAAAGAAAGGGATACTACATGTAACAATATCTATTGTTTCATGTACAGATGTTTTCTTCTGTTATCCTATGTATGATACATACATAGTGTCACAAAGTGACTGTTTTATTTGATGTTTATTAAGTTCACAATCTAAATAAATAATATATTCAACATAAAATAAAAACAAACATACATGGAAATGGAAGAATGATAAATAAGTAAACAAGCAAATAAAATAGATGAAAATAAGTGGTTGAAATATATAATATTTGAGGATCCTTCTAGTATTAGATATATGATTCTTAAATCATTATGACCTCACCCTCTCTGACATTTGACATTTTTGCTTGGTAATTGCTCAAAGACAGATATGATTATTATGGATTCAAATATGATTAATCCAGCTTGCAGTTCCTCTTCACCAAATTATGTTCATTACTTCCTTCAGAATTCAGCTTAAACTAGCTTCTAAGAAGTCTCTCTTATGACTAAACCTACCCATCCTGGTCTATGTTTGGTTTTATGGAACCAAATTGACAAGACTCTTATTCCTAATTTGAGCCATATTTCATAAATTTTTGGTACTTCATAAATATTTGTTGACTGTATTCATGCTGCCTATAACCTCTTTCTCATCAAAAATGGCACCATTCTTCTTATTAATTCTCAAGAAGTTGCCATTTACAAGTAGAATTGTGTAGCTGATCTGTTAGGCTTTTGTCCTGATAAAATAGTCCACAGACCATGAACCATTAAAATCTTCTTTGATTGGAATGAAGGAAGGTTTAAGGGGATAGAATGAAATTATGATAGAAAAGGATAAAGTTCTGTATCCTCATGCTTAAAGTTCATATAAGAGAGAATTTGCTATTATGGATCTGTTAGAAATATCTCATTCACTTTTATCGATGTTGTTGTTCTCAATGGAATTACACAAACTCATGAATTCAAACTCATTTGGGTTTTTTTTTTTTTTGGCAAAGATACTAAAGTGGTTTGCTATTTCCTTCTCCTGCTTATTTTGCAGCTGAGAACACTCAGGCAAACAGAATTAAATGACATGCCCAGGGTTAAGCAGTTAGTGAGTGTCTATGGCCAGATTTAAACCCAGGAGTCTTCTGATTCCAGACCTGGTGCTCTATTCACTATGCTACCTGGCTGGCCATTTTCACTCATACCTCTCTACTCACAGGATGTGGTGGAATAAATGGAATATTCCTTCCTTCATACCATTATTTCTAGATTTTTTCTCTATGTGCAATGTGCCCTCCTTTAAAATTGATGTTTAATATACAAATATCCAATTTATATCCAATTTAATTTAATATATAATCCAGATATCTACTATCCACTGACTCCCTAGGACATTGTTCCTTCCATAATAAATTCACTCAAAGATCATCTCTCCCTCAATTCTTCCTTCATTCTAGGGGATTTCTTTTTTTTAATGGCATTTTATTTTTCCAAATATATGCAAGGATAGTTTTCAACATTCACCTTTGCAAAACATAGTGTTCCAAATTTTTCTTCCTCTTCTCCCTCTTCACCCCTCCCCAAGATAGCAAACAATCTGATATAGGTTAAACTATGCAATTATTATAAACATATTTCCATATTTGTCATGCTGGGCAAAAAAATCAGATCAAAAGAAAAAACAAGCAAGCAAAAAACAAAAACAAAAAGGTGAAAATATTATGCTTTGATCCATAGTTTTCTCTCTGGATGTAGATGACACTTTTCATCACATATCTTTGGCATTGCCTTGAATCACCTCATTTATTGAAAAGAGTCAAGTTCATCACACGTGATCCTTAAATAATCTTTCTAGGGGATTTCAACATGCATACCCTAACCCTAAAGTTTTTAATCTGCTCATTTCAGAGGGTCTTGCCATCATCCACAAGTGTTTTACTTTCTTGTTCACTAACTCTGAAATTCTTTTGTTTGGTCATAATATTTAATCATTCTATTTCCTCCCATGTCTTAGGACCTCTAACCTGTTCTTGATTTTTATCTTGACTTCTACTTCTTAGTGTTCTTTGCAGGTCATTCCCTCTGCTCTGGTTTTACTATTCTTCTTTTTTCCTTTCTTAATTCATTGATCAATCAATTCAACTCTACACCATTCTTTATATTGAAATCCTTTGCCCCCTTGTTTTACCATTGATCATGCCTTGCCAAGACACAACCTTGTATTACCACCAACTTGTACTGCTTTCATTCATGTTCATGTATTGCTTACAGAACAAGCAGACTATTGACTGACTGACACCCATCATCTGCTGTCTTCACTTATTTATGTACTTTTAAATGGAACCAGGGAAAAATCATAAAACTATCCTAATTGCATCCACTAAAAATGTATGTTACATGATGTCACTGAAGCAAACTTTTTATACTTCCCTAATCATTTCTCAGTCCCACCCACAGCACAAATATTCCTATCTCTCCTCAAGCCTTTCCTAGTATTCCCTGCCCTCACCTTCTCACTTTATATTTCACCCCCCAAAAAACAAACACTAAAACACAAAAGGTCCTTCATTGAGATCATTACAAGCATGGTAGACATTCGTGCTCCCATCCTGGCTGAGTTCTTCCCTGGAACTTGACCTATCCTTCAGTACTTGGTAGTTCAAAGGTTTTTTTTATAGCAAATATATTCTGAATTCCAATTCTAAACACATAATCTTAGGAGCATCTTTCCTTCCCAATAAAAGAGAGTATGTGGGTCAAATGGAAGAGTTGCCTATCTCTTAATCTACTATTTGATTTTTAGACCTGCCATAAACATAATTTTGCTGTATTAAGTCATTTTTCACTTGTGCCTACCTCTTTGTGACTCTATTTGGATTTTTCATGGCAAATGATACTGAAGTGATTTGCCTTTTCTTTCTCCAGCTCATTTTACAAATGAGGAAACTGAGACACTGTGTTAAGTGACTTGTTCATAGTCACACAGCTACGAAATGTCTGAGGCCAGATTTGAACTCATGAAGATGAGTCTTGACTTATTACAAAGCTGAACATAAACATAACAGACATAGACCTATATTTATTTTGGCAGATATTGAATACCTATATAACATTAGACTGGGATATTTATAACAGAGCAATAACTAGATATTTCTGTACCTGAATCAAGTGGCAGTGACTGGTGAGGGTGAAGCAGGTATGAATGGTATTATCTGGAGTGTTTCTATCAGGGCTATTCCATACAGTTTCAATAAGGTATTCTGTGAAGTATTTAATAAGGTTTCTAAGCTGTTGAAGAATGAGGAGGTGTCCTAGGATGAGACTGCTATACAGACAAATCTGGGAAAAGGAGAAGAGGCAGGAGAAGTGCATCCCAAGATGATGCAGTTGGTGCCTTCTAAAAATTTCTGAGGTAACAGTCTATAAGCTCCAACCTAGTTCTTATCTTGATTTTGAATATCCCCTGATCCAGGGTACTGTGATTGTTACCAGGGAAAGGCAATGAATACAATATGTTAACAGCTGTTTCAATCATTCCAAATTCCTACAAATAGCACATGCAATTTATTTTTATAAGCTTTAATATTTTCCCACTACTCACTGCTACTTACAGTTCTCCTAAATTTTTTAATGAAGAAAAGGTCTTGTCTGGAACAAAATCAATTTGATTTCTAGGAAGAAACCTGCAAGACAGATCAAGAATCATTTCTGGTTATTTTTGTATGGTCCCATAATTAGGCCATTATATGAGCTGTCATAGATCCAGGATTAATTTATGCTTCTTCTGAAGTCCCATGGGGAAGGAAGCACCTTTTGAAATAGAAAATAGTGTTTCTGTCTTGTCTCCCACCAAGTACTGTAGTGTTGAGAAAAGAACGTCCATCATCTTCTCTCCCAACTAATATTGCTAAATGCAATGTGGTTCAATATAGGGAGCATGATTGACAAGGAAAAAAAGTGTTTGAACTTTGAACATTGGTTATTTTGATAATTGGATTTTCTCTCAATGAAACTTCAGAGATTCTTAAATAACAGAGAATAACTCTGTTGATGGAGAGATATCCTTGGAAAGATAATGTTTTTAAAGAGAAGGCAAGAAAGAACTACTGAGCCTAATCACTCCATCCTTTTAGGATAAAAGAAAATTTAAATTCTGAGTGACTTATTTGATATTTTCTATCTCATGTAATCTAGTTTTCCTTTCTTAGGTGAAGGAAGAATAGTAAGTAAGACCTATACCCAAATTCTCCCCAATTCATATTTTCAGGGTAGCAGAAATTTTTATTTGTACTTTATAGGTAGAATGTTTTCTTCTCATGAAAATTCATATTAATGCCATGAAAAATGGCTCTTTCTAGATCTGCTAGAAGGAAAAAAAAATATTGTATCTGGAGGAATAAAATTGAGTCCAGACTCTTTTGCTTACCACCTCTTTTAGCTTCAGTT
The DNA here is from genome assembly GCA_023553655.1 of Myrmecobius fasciatus. Taxonomy (NCBI): domain Eukaryota; kingdom Metazoa; phylum Chordata; class Mammalia; order Dasyuromorphia; family Myrmecobiidae; genus Myrmecobius; species Myrmecobius fasciatus. The sequence goes on from JAJPUD010006216.1 coordinate 94,326, forward strand.
TCCTATATGTAAATAAAAAGAGTTGCATTGCATACTGTGAATAGTGTACTTGAAATCAGGAAGCTGTGGGTTCAAATCTCTCCTTAGACATTTCCTAGTTGTGGTACCCTAGGTAAGACATTTAATCTAGTTCATCTGGTAAATGAGAAGTTGAAGTCTATGGCCTCCAAGGGTTCTTCCAATATTAAATCAATGGTCCTGCCATTGTATAATTTAAAATTTATAATTTGTATAATTTAAATGTATGATTTATGTATGTATAATTCAAAAGTTATACTTCTAAATATTTACTACCAAGTAACCAAGCAGAAGCCAGGATGGATTTCTAGCCAATGTAAAGATTCTATTTCATTATTGCCACTAATAATAATAATAATAGCTAGCTTTTATATAATGCTTTAAGGTTTGCAAAATGCTTTGCAAAAATGATTTCACTTTAATCACAATAATTCTGAGAAAATTGAGGCTGAGAAAACTTAAGTGGCTTTTCTAGGGTCATACATATAGTAAGTATTTGGGGCTAGATTTGAGTTTCCTGATATAAGGTCCATCACGCTATCCATTTTGCCACCTAGTTGCTCACTAATGCTGCACTATGGCTAGTCTGAAAGGCAGAGAAAGATTGTGGTGAGGGCTCTTAAATGTTAGCCATGCAGATAAGAAAAGGATTGTTGCTTCAAACTGGCAAAGTTCCACAGAACAATGTGGACAGGTTTGGGACACACACACATCTGCCACTCCTGTGATGATCTCCTTCCTCATCTCTGCCTGCAAAATGCAGCTGGAGACCCATTTTCTGCAAGCTTTCTTAAAGCCCTTTACTACTTACTGGTGCTGTCCTTCTGAAATGATCTCCCATTTTCCATATATATTTATATTGCATATAAAATATTATTTTTGCTTGTTGTCTGCCACTAAACAAGAGCTTCTTGAGGGTCTTCCCTTCCCTCTTTCTTGGTGTCCCCCGTGCTTAAGCACAAGGCCTGGCAGAAATTAATATATGTTGATTTATTGACAAGAACAACAGAAAACAGGACCTTATACTGAGATCTAAAGAGCTAGCAAAGTCATTTCACAGTTTACCCTTCCATATCTAAGTGTCACTTAAATGTTGGGGTTTTTTGTTTTGTTTATTTATTTGTTTCTTTTTCATTTTAATTCACCATTTGTTCTAGATTCACAAATAAGTCTGTTATATACTTACAATACTGTGAGCTCATCACATGCCAGAAAGGTGGAATTCATTAGGGATTTAATCCGATTGCCTTCCAAATCCCTGAAAAACAAGAAAGCCTACATATCATATCAAGGAGCAGAGGGATCTGATTCTGAGCCCCTGCCAGCCCCATAGAGGTCCATCCTCACACCCTCCTTTTCTTCCCAATTGCTGACAGCAAGGTGAGAGTGATGAGCCTTGTGTCCCCTCTGGATGCTTTGCCCTTGAAGTCAGCATTACTGGCACTCGATTTCAAGAGCAGAGATTGTTTTCCTCTGAATGCTTCCACGTGACATCTTCACCATCATGTCCTCTTTTAAGATTCTTCAGCAACTCAGTGAAAAGACAGGTTAGTGCTCTGAAGAGTTAAGGAAAGGCTGCCTTCATTTCAGAGGACTCCCTCCTCAGCATTCACACAGTGAGCTCTTCACTCAAGGTCTCTCCTGCCCTTCCCCCATGTTATAGAGCCAATCCCACTCCCACTTAATCCCTTACAGATTTGAAGACCTTTATTATGCTTTCATTTAGCCTGCTCTTCAGACTAAAAGCCTCTAGCTTCTTTGTTCTTTTCTTGCAAGACCAATTTGTTCTCCTCTGGACTCTCTAATTTTTCCATGTCACTACTAAAGTGTGTTTAAGATAAACACAGTAATCTCATAAAAACCTTAGCAGCACCAAATACAACAGAAAGCATATATGCTTATTTCCAGGCTCTGTTACTTCATCTTTCTAGTAACCATGCAAGTGGTAAGGTAGCCTTCTTAACAAAAGCAGAATACTGTGGGTTGTTTGTGAATACTGTAGGTCTCTTTCTATCGTTCCTGTTTACCCAGCTGGAGAGTGAGTTGAGGTTACAAGATTTCAGATCCTCAAGTCATGGTCATAAGGGACTTCTGGTAGGGGATCAGAGGAGTTAGGTAGGTTGGATCAGTCACCCAAAAACCAGATAAGAGGGCAAAGGAAGGAGGGGCCAGAGGATCAAGATATAGCACTCTCTATCTATCATCCATCCATCTATCTATCTACCTATCTATCTCTAACTACCTATTTCTCTCTTTCTACTTCTCTCTGTTTCTTTATCTGTATTTGTCTCTCTATCTCTATTGAGATCTATTTCCATAAATATCTCTCTATGTCTGTCTGTCTGTCTATATATTTTTTATCTGCATCGCTCTCTCACTCTCTCTCTCTTCCCCTTCCTTCCCTCCCTTTGTCCCCTCTCCTTCCCTTCTTCCCTCTCTTCCCTCTCTCTTTTATGTGCCAGACACTGTGCTGTGTAAACTGTCTGAGAAGTGTTTGACGGAAAGCCAGAGGATGGATCTGAAGGGTGAATACAGGAGAGTTTCCTAGATCATGTAACAGCCAGAAGAACCTTCTGACAATTGCCAGAGCAAAGACTTCCCTAGGGCTTCTGCTGTTTTCTGAACTGGAGATGCTCAGCCCTCTACCTTGTCTCATTTGCCCCTAGATGACAGATTTAAAACTGTAAGAGAATGTAGAATCACAGATGTAGCCTGGAAAGCCGTCTATTCTAATTTTTTTTTTAATTTTAAAGATGAGGAAACTGAAGTTTTTTTCAGGCAGAAGTGAATTGCTGAGTTTTCACATATAGTAAATAGAATAGCTGGGATTTGAGGTTCAGTTCATTCTTCTTCACGGAGCTCGGTTTGAACCCTAATTCAACTATCATGTGTGATTCAGGCAAGTCCCTTCCTTGGGCATATTTCATCTGTAAAGTGAAGCTGTTGGAGTTAGGTTTTAGAGATGACCAATTTGAAAGACAGAGCTTGGAAGCTGTCCTTAATTCTTGCCATGGGTGATTACCAGGGCTCTAAAAGTATCAAATTGCTTTTGGGGAGGGGGATTATAAAGGAGGGAAGGAGAAAAATTTTGAAAGACAAAATCTTACAAAAATGAATGTTGGAAAATAAAAACAACTAAAGCATATATACATATACACACAGACATATATAATATGTACACATACACACATATATATGTATATATTTCATATATATACATATATGTATATATATTTCATATATATACATATTATATATATACACATATATATATATATACACATATTAAGAGTTTTCTTGAGGCTACCTATAGATTGGCCTGGAATTAGCAATTTCTGTGTACTTGGAATGAAGTATTTTAAGACTAAAGTAGGAAGAATACAGAAAATGGAATATGAGTAGAGTTTGTGTTGGGGTTAGCAACTGAACTGATTTAGAGTTTAGTGGTAAAAAATCGGAGAGAATAGTAGTAATGAAACAGAGCCAAGTGTAGTGGTGTCAGGGTATGCAGTTTGTGGGCAAATCTCCATGTGGTTCCCCAGAGGGTTGGGTTTTCCCCTAAGAGGACCTTATTTTAGAGAGTCAGGGAAGAATGAACACTAGGACCCTAAAAGTAAGTGGTAACCAGTCTGGTTATCAGGCCACTTGAGAAAGAAATTGCATATGCTCTCAGGCCTAACTGAAGTGATTATATTATTTATGTAGAATGGAGGAAAAGAATCTTATTAGATCTTTTACATCTGAATAGCATGAATCCGAACCTCTCATTTATCTCTATGTGGGGGGAAAAGTATCCTGGAGTGGGGATAATGGTGCAGGGGAAAAGCTCACCTAGATCTTGGAAAAAAATTGAAATGAATATGTGAATGAAAATTTAACATTTGGTTAATTTCTGAGATCCCTTCTAGTTCTTGGTGCTATGACATTTAAAAAAGCTCTTATTTGTCTATGACCATCTTGACACTGCATATATCTTCCAGTTGCTGTTATTATTCAGTTGTTTTTCAGTCGTCTGATTCTTTGTGACCCCATATGAGGTTTTTTTTTGGCAAGGATACTGAAGTAGTTTGCCATTTTCTTTTTCAATTCATTTAACAGATGAGAAAACTGAGTTAAAGGGTTAGGTAATTTGCCCAGGTTGTACAACTAGTAAGTGTCTGGGGCCAGATTTGAACTCAAGAAGATGAATCTTCCTGACTTCAGGGCCAGCACTATATCTATACTATATAAATGCTTGATTTCTTTCCCTTGATAAAACTCCTAAGTTTAGATTTTAGTTGTTCAGTCATGTCCAATTCTTTGTGACCTCATTTGGGGTTTACTTTTACTTTTTCTTTTTTTTTTTTTTCTTTTGGCGGGGCAACTGGGTTAAGTGACTTGCCCAGGGTCACACAGCTAGGAAGTTCAGTTCAGATTTGAACTCAGGTCCTCCTGACTTCAGGGCTGCTGCTCTGTCCACTGCATCAACTAGCTGTCCCTATTTTGGTTTTGGGAGTATTTGGGGTTTTCTTAGCAAAGATATTAGAGTAGTTTGCCATTTCCTTTTTCAGTTCATTTTACAGATTAGGAAACTGAAGCAAAGTTGCTTGTCCAAGGTCACACAACTAATAAGTTTCTGAAGCTGGATTTTAATTCAGATCTTCCTGACTCCAAGCCCAACATTCAATCAATTATTTATATATCTTTTTATATATATAATATATATATATCTATTTATATATAAATGATATATATATTTATATATCAATTATAGCATTTACTAGCCCTTGAGCTCAGAAATATGTAGAGTAAAAGAAAAAGTCAAGATTAGAAATGGGAAGAATTAGAGCTGCTAATACAATGTTACATATTTCATTTCATAGTTATTGTTGAGATTTGGTAGGAGAGCACTTATGATCAGAATATATGACTATAGAAGAATATTATCTATTCAAAAGGAAGAGAATTATAATTTTAAAAAAAGGTGATTAAGTAGCATTATATATTTCTTCTTCATATTAGAAAATTCAGGAACCAGAGCGAAAAACATAGTAGAGATCATTTGGATGAGGATCAATAGAGAGAAAGAAGAGAAATCATATTGTGTTGGAAATATACCACAAACCACTAAGTGGAGGAAATAACATAGGTGAGAAATTCAGGAAATGGTCTACAGTTTTGGCAGAAAGTATTGCTATAGTAGTGATGAGAGACTTCAACAATCTGGACATCTGTTGTGGTTTTCTCTTTGCCAAAAACAGAGCAGTCAATAAATTCTTGACTTGCTTATTGTGATAATTATGTTTTTCAAAAGATACAGGAAACGATAATGGAAGAAATTATTCCAGAATAATAAAGAAGAATTTGTCACTAAAGTAGAAATGAGAACTTTAAAGAGAAAGAAACAAACTACATATTAAGGATATATAATAGAAAATAAGACAAAAGTCAGGAATATTTTTATTCACATCTTAGATCTTAGGAAAGAAAGTTAAAGAAAGGAGTGGTTAAGTTAAATGGTCTAGAATTCTATAAGGATAATTGGATAATAAAAGGATAGGAAACTCTTATGAAGGTATGAATTTCTTCTCTAGATGTATTCCTACAGGTATATTTCTCTATTTGTCACACTAATTCCTTATATATAACTTTCCCTGTATGTTTACTATGTGTGTCTATTCTTCCCACTAATGTTATGTGTACTTGTGGGAGAGTACACTTTAGGTTTATGGTGATGGTGGTAATGGGGAGGGGGGAGGGAGGGATATTCTGTTGTTATTTTTCTTACTTCATTAAATGCTTTTGTCAACTAAGAAGGGGAAGCACATTGATGGGGGCTTGTCAGCTATTGTTTTAGAAGGTGAAGATTCCCAGGGTACCCTGAGTCTAGTTGTCTGCTGGAAGGTAATGGGAATTGTTTATGTGTAGGTGGAATGAATTGCTATACTATGGAGCTCATTCAGGATCTTCATCTTGAAGGCTCTAGTACCATAAAGAACAACTGGATGAAAAATTAGCATTTCCCTGAAATAAAAGGGGAAATTAACATTTCCCCTTTTATTTCAGGATATAATTAGTCAAATTAAATGAAATGCTGAAACTAAGAAGATGAAATTAAAAGTAATACTAAAATAAAATACTACACAGGCCCAAATAATTCAACTTTACAAATATAACTTAGATTATTGTCAAAAAGATGATTAAGTACCATTGTGTATCCTTACTCAAATCCTACTTTGTTTTTTGTTTGGAAAGTTACAATGGTTTGAAAAACACATTGCATATTTATAGGTTGTTGTCTAAGCAAGTAATTGAAACAGAAAGTGGAGATGAAAAACTGAAGGACACAACTGAGAATATCTTATTTGGTGGATATGTTAAAAGAGCAACAATAAAACCTTTTATAAATATGAAGAAGAAAAATACATAAACAAAAAAAGAAGGTGATACAAGCAATTTTGTTATTACCTTGATCAATTTCATACTTTACATATATTTACTAAAGTCACAAATTTTTACAACATAATTTCTTTCTTCTTGTTTGTTTTTGGCATATTGAAATGTTTTTATTTCATGATTAAGTTCACAATTTTTTAAAACTCTAGGGCAGTTAAATAGTGCCATAGATAAAGGAGACTCAAGTTCAAATCTGACTTCAGAAACTAGCTGTGTAACTCTGGGCATATCACTTAATTTTGTTTGTCTCACCTTCCTCATCTGTAAAATGAGCTGGAGAAAGAAATGGCAAGTTTCTTCAATATCTTTGTCAAGAAAACTCCAAATGAGATCTCAAAGAGGTGGATATGATTAATCAACTTTAGACAATAACACCAACATAAATATTTACGAGTTTATTTTTTGTTCAAAGTTTGTTATTGTAAAGAAAAAATCTTCACTTTACTTCTGATTTATTTCAGAATGAATAAATGAATAAGCAATTAGAACTTTAATGTTTACTTACATCCAATTAAGATGAGGCATGTAGTTACATATCTCCTTGGGGAGGGCTTCCAAGTGGTTATTGATCATAGACCTTTATAAAAGGAATATATTAATTAGAAATAAAATCTGATGTCCTCAAGCAAAACAAAACTGTGATCTAGCCAAGAAGTGTTATTGGCCTTGTCATTCTGAAATCTGATGGCTTAACAAGGACTTTTTAAGGACTGGAAGTATGATTTATTTAACTATATGGGGCATTCTGGGCATAAACCACCCCCAAAACTCCTTCCATCAATATGAATCAGAGACTACATTAAATTGTCAGTCAATCCATCAATAAACATTATTAAACACCTATTATATGTCAAAGGGGCAACTAGGTGATACTGGATAGAATATACAGCCTGGAATCAGGAAGGTGTGTTGCTTGGTTAAAATCTGGCCTCAGACACTTGCTAGCTGTGGGACAAGTCGCTCAGTTTCCTCATCTGTGGAATAAACTGGAGAAGGAAATGGCAAACCACTTCAATACCTTGACAAATAGGGTCACAAAGAGTTGGACATGACTGAAAATGACTGAACAACAACTATATATCAGGCACTTTGCAAAACACTGGACATTCAAAGAAGCAGAAAGTGGTCCTGGCCCTTAAGGGCTCACAATCTAACAAGGGAAGCAATAACAAACCAATATGGATAAACAATTTACAGGATAAATAGGGAAATAATATAGGAAAGAAACTACAATTAAAAAAAAGTTGATAAAGGCTTCCTCTAGAAGACATGATTTTAGTTGGGACTTAAAGTTGGGAGGCAGAAATGAGAGTGTTGCAGGCATGGTGGACAGCCTGAAGAGCTTCCCAGAGCCAAAGGATAGAATGTCTTGTTTATGGAATAGCCAGGAGGCCTGTGTTACTGTATCAAAGAGTATATGGTAGGAGTAAGGGGTAAGAAAAGTATGAGTAAGGTCTAAGTTATGAAAGGTTTTGAAAACCAGATAGATAATTTTGTATTTGATCTGGAGGTGATATTGGAACTTATTGAGTTGTAGACTGACATGGTTGGACTTGTACTTTAGGAATTTTACTTTAGTAGCTGAATGGAGGATTGATTGGAATGGGGAGAGAACTGAGGTAGACAGATTCATCAGCAGGTTATTGAAATAATCAAGATTGAGGTGATTTGGGTCTAAATTGATGGCAGTAAAATCAACAGACCTTGTTAATACATTGGATGCAGGGCTGGGGGTGGTGATGCTGTACAAGATAGTGAGGAGTCAAGAATAATATCTAGGCTGTATGACCGAAGGGCTGGAAGGATAGTGTGCCTTTGAAAGTAATAGGAATATTAGCAAGGGGGTGAAGGATGATTTAAGGGGAAAGATAATAAGTTCAGTTTTGGACATGTTGAGCTTAAGATGTTTATTAGATATATAGTTTGAAATGTCTGAAAGGCACTGAAGATAGGAAATCAGAGGTAAGCAGAAGAGCTAGGTCAAGCTAGGTAGATCTGGAAATCATTAGCATAGAGATGGTAATTAAACCAATGGGAACTGGTAATATTACCGAGTGAATTGGTATAGAGGGAGAGGAAAAGAAGATTCAGTACAAAACCCTGTAGGACACCTACAATTAAAGAGTATGACCTGGATAAATATACAGCAAGAGTCTGAGAAGGAGCAGTCAGATAGGTAGAAAAAAACAGGAGAAAGTGATAACCTGAAAATCTATGGAGAAGAAAATATCAAGAAGAGAGTAATCAATAATTAAAGACTACAGAAGGATCAAGAAGAATGAGGATTGAAAAAAGGCCATTGGATTCGGCAACCAGGGATTAACTTTGAAGAAAATAGTTTTGGTGGAATGATAAGGATGGAAGCCTTCCTAAGTTGGAGAGCTTTCATAAGCAGTAAGACCCCCTGTTTGTGTAAAATAAGGTTGAAGGAGGACATAAGTGGCAAACAGTAATGGAATGAAATTATAAGAGGAAGAGGGAAAAGATGGAGCTCTCAGCAAATGGCCTCAATTTCTTTTCTTTCTTTTTTTTTTTTGTAAAAGATAAGGTAAGGTCCTCATTTGAGAGATTAGGAAGAGGAAGAGTCATGGAGTATTTGAGAAGGTATGAAAGTGTTTGGAAGAACTATTGTGGATAATTATTGGAAGAACTATATTGGGAAGTATAGAAGTATTGCCCAACAGAAGTGAGTGCTAAACTGAAGTTATGTATCATTAATTTGTGATGGATCCAATTAAAATGGTAGCATGATTTTTTCCCACTTGTTTAGCTATATGTCTAAAGGAACATATGCAGCAGATGGTGGGAATGATCCAGGGGTGAGACTTGATGGGACACAGTTTGTGATATGATATGGAGTCTGAGGACTAAAGAGAAGAGGACAAGGTAGTTTTGAAATGCTTCACCAAGGGATCAGAAAAGAGAAAGGGAAAGGGAAAGAAAAAGGAATAAGCAATTATTAAGCACTTATTAAGTTCCAGGCACAATGCTAAGCACTTCATAAATATAATCTGATTTTATCCTCACAACAAAGTTGAGAGACAGGTGAGGTGCTATGATTATCCCTATATTATAACTGCAAATGAGACTGGTTAAATGACTGACTGATCAAGATTTGAACTCAGGTTCTCCTGACTTCAGGCCCGCTACTCTATCCCTGTGCTACACAGATGTTTCAAAGGAAGAAAAGAAGTGAAAAGAGAAGACAGTAATTAATATAGTGGATATGACCTAAGAGAGAACTCAGGGGTTGAGGAATTATAAGGTCATGATGTAGAGGAAGAGAAAAGTCTATAAAATGAAGAGAAGGCAGTAGCAAAGGTGGAGAGTTAATAAATTACAGTCAGAGAAGGGAATTCTTGAACATGGTAGTAATGTATGTGTGAGTAATGGCAAAATCAAGGGTATTTGGCTCCAGCAAAACTCTGAATCCATTAGTAATGAAAAATATAGTGTTCATTTTCATTTTTATTTACCCATTGTATACCTTTGGGCAAATCATTTATCTTTTCTGAATTTTAGTTTTACAGTTAAGTGTCAGAGACTGGACCAGAACTCTGGTCTCTCAATCAAAGGCCTTGTGTTCTTTCCACTACATGTCCAGGAAAAATACAATGCTCTTGTCTTTCAAAAGAGAAAGGAGTAGGTCATGGGGAAGTGGCTAACTGAGAAACTTAGTGGTTATTATGTTTGAGGTTGAGTCAATTTATACTAGTCCCCTAATGTAAGGCAGATATTGTGGAAAGGAGAACAAATTATGAGCCACATATCAAAGTCATTGAGGCAATAAAGAGATAGACCTGGAGAGATGTAGACAGTAAGTACCAGAATTTTTATTGTATGGTAATATGAACTGTATGCTTTCAAAGGAAGACAGGTTTCTGAACGATGGAGGTAAAGAGAAAACCTGGAAGTAGCAATGGTGAGGAGGGTATTCCAACTCTCCAACTTTGATCTAGGGAAATAAGAGAATGCACAGCTAATATTGGAAAGCCTGGCTAGGAAGGCTGTATCATTGAATCAGGGTTTGGTGACAGCAAGAATATGGAAAAAGTAGGAGAGGGGAGTTTCCCTCAAGATTTAGGAGGAAAGCAAGTTTTTCACCTAAGGAACGTGCAATCTAGAGAGCACAATTAAAGGAATGGATAGTATTTGGTTGAGACTTGGGGTGGAATGATTGAAAAGAATGGGAATTAGGAACTGTCTGGTGTAGGATGGGGAATAGTGTTTGGAAAGATGATCTATAGAAGTTCAAAATCACTTGAATATGCAGGGTATGACAGGTATGAAAATGTTCACCAATGAGTGGAAGTAATTACTCCTCTTCCCAGAAGAGGCTAGAGATGAGACTGGAAACAAGTACAACATGTGATGGAAGGCACATGGTCATTTGGTCACAGAGGAGGTCCCATTTTACCACTCTGAAGATTAGAGATTAGCCAGAAGATAGCACAGATATAAATCCTGCTCTCTACCAATTTCCCTCTTTTCTCCTCAAGGATGCGTGAGGCAACAGGAGAAGGCATAGAGTCAACAGAAAGTTTCATTTCTCTTCTCGCCTGAAAGTGGACATCAGTGGGTGCAGTAAAAGGTAGAAATCTTGCTATCAGGGCTTACAGGTGCAGATTTAAGGCTATCCTTGGCCCCGTAGGAGTCTTCCTTCAGGGACACATGAAGCAGGAGGTGGTTGAACAACTGGTATATGTCAGATATAAAATTTAGACCCAGGTCTTCTCTGTGCCTGGGCCAGCTCTCAAACTCCTACCTCATGCTGCCTTTCTAAGAGCTATTTTAGGATAAGAAAAAAACTGGTCTTTATCTGATGGAATTGAAAAAAAAGAAGAACCAGACTTTGGAAAATAAACTAAGAATGTCTAAATGTGATATATAACTTGGGTCAAAGCATCATCTGGTTTAGTTTTATTAAACGAAACTACATAGCAAGGGAATACTTAATTCCCAAGTATTCAGGAACTCTGCAGGGAGTGGCATTCAAACTGAAGTGCCACAGAGAGAAAAATGTAAAGAAAATTCTCTCTTATGCAGGTTAAGATGGAGGAGATGGTCCATAATAATGCAGCACTCACTTTGACATGTGGAAAGATAATATGTAATTTTTACAGTAAAGAAACATAATTTTTATACTAGTAATTCATTACTACGCATTAATAAAGAGGGGAGAAATTACAGTTTTCAGCAAGGTTTTTGTTTTGTTTTGTTTTGAAACACAGAAACCTCATATTTTTCCTGGATGTATAATGGAAAAAACACTGGGCTTGGAATTGAGAAACCAGAATTCTGGTTCAGTCCCTGACACTGTCAAACTAAACTTCAGAAAATATAAGTGATTTGCCCTGAGGCATACAGTGGATGGATGAAAATGAAAATGAAAATTACATTTTTAAATGTTTATGGATTCAATAGCCAAATTTTTAATGGGATCATTACAACCCGAAAATAGGAAAGTACTACAAATCAGAGCTTGATTTATTACTTTGTTGCTTGTCTAGACTTAAGAAAATTATGGAGGAAGTGTCAATAATGAAGATTGAACTTGAGAATGTGTCATGCATACATTTCTGCTCCCCAGACATTTGGTTGTTAAATACTTACCAATACATCCCTGAATATAGGTACTATCTATCAATCAGTACTATTGGGAGGAAAATGCTTTTTTTAAAGTGATTTTTGAGGACATTTTCTGACTTGTTTTCTTTGTACCTGTGGAGAAAAAAATGTGTGGGAGCCAGGATCCTGTCAGAGTTAAGCATTAAGTAGATGAAAAATGGATACTATCCTGGGTACCCAACAAAAGTAAGAGAATATCTCAAAACCAAAATCAAATCAAAGTGGACTGAAAGAATATCAGTCATTGGGCTTGGGAAGAAAGCAATAGATCCCCTCTGACTTTGATTCCCTTTATAGGGTGGTCAGGGGAATGGCATCAATAAAGTAGATTTTATGAAGTATGTACTTTTTAATGAAAATGTTATTGAATTTCTTTGTAAATCTGAATCAGGTACTACTGAACAGATGGAGAAATGAATTTGTACTTACAAGAAAAACAAAGAATTTAATCCAATAAATAACTGCTGTGAAATTCTGGTTATTGGGTTGCCATCTAGAATTCTGACAAAAAACATAATTAAGAAGTTTCAGTGTTAATGGTACTTAAAAATTACAAAAAATGCTATCAGAAAATAATTTTTAACAAGGGATAAATAATTCTTTATTTTTAAGTGTTGAACTGAAATTATATTTTATTTAGGATTTATGACCCAGCTACTTCCCCAAAGAGAATTTTTTGTCACTTTAGAAGCATAACCATTAAAAATAAAAGTTTAAAAAGGAGCAAGGAAACAGATGGCGCTGGGCACCCCGGATGAGCTAATTACTACAATTAATTCTTAAATTTTGTTCTGCACTTTCAAGGTAGATAACATAAGAGTGGAAATATATTGGTAGAAGTATATATAATTTTTTCTTATAGGTTGTACAAACAAATATTAGATAAGATGTTAAATAGCTTCTACATAGTTTTCAGGGATAGATATGAGAGAAAAATAAAAGAAATATGCTCATGTTCACATTGTATGAGAAAACTCTAGCATTCATCTCTCTGCTTTTAACCACGGTGTCATTTCCCCCTCATCAGAAGACAAGAATCTGGTCTCTTTTACTCTGGTACTGATGTATTAATATAAAGTCATTTTGAAACTAGGTCATATTTTGAGGAAACTAAAATCAGAGCTCCATGAGATTAGGAAGAAAGGTAAATTGAAACTGAAAAGGCAAATTGAAGTAGAAAGTTCTTTTTGGTATTATGCCATATTTTGAGAAAACCAAAATCAAAATGAGGAAGGGCAGGAAGTCCTCAGAACTCCTTATGGCTTTTTCTATTCCTGCTAATGATAGAACTAGAAACTTGGTAATAGTGCCAGGGAAACAGATGTTAATTGTGAGGCTGCATTGTAATGATGGAGGTAGAGCCAGAAACATGGTACTTATCATAGTAAATACAGATCAAATAGTTCAACAAATATTTATTAAAGACTTACAGTGTGTAAGGCACTGGCACTGTATAGATGTTAGGGGTACATAGACAAAAACAGATAGTTCTTGCCCTCAAGGAGTTTACACTCAACTCAAGAGAGTTTACATTCTACTGAATGTGCACTTTCTATATTACGTTCTACATACAGTGCAGTAAGTAAAGACAAAATAATTTGGGGAGAGGTCAGTAACAACTGAAGGTATATAAGGAAATCAGGGAATCCCAAATTCTCAACAGCCCAGACAAGTTATCTCTGCATTTCTGGATGTAACTATTTTTTATCTGCATAGATATCTTCTTTCCCCAATCTTTACTTCCTTTAATAGAATGTAAGCTACTCAAGGATGGGGGCTATCATTTTACTTGTATTTATATTTCTAGTGCTTGGCATAGTGCCTGTACCTGGTAAGGGATTGATTAATAAATACTTGTTGATGGGACTTTGTAGAAGAAGTCTAGATTACATGGAACCAAATAAATAAAAATGAATGAAGTTACAACAGAAACAATCCAAAGCTACATAATGGTATGCTCCTAGAATTAGGGAAAATTGGAACTGGGATACTTACAGCCATGATAATTCATGTAAATCTTTAAACACTCCAGGCCCGAGACTGGTGATGCAATTGTGACTGAGATATCTACAAATAGAACAACATGGAAGTCAATTGGACTTAGGATGATAGTTTTTATTTTCTTTGGTTTATATATTTGTACCTATATAACTATTGCTGAAAAGTCTGTGTTAACATAGTGTTCTGTGTATAACAGGGTCTTGATAAAGTTTTGTTGGATTGAAACAAATTGAACGAAAGATGGGGGGGAAGAATAAGGAGTCATGGAAAATCACTCATTGTATATGAGTCATTATTTTAGTGCCTTCTCTCTTAGATGATCATTACTTTATCCTTCCTATATCTTGTTTTGTATACAAATGTTTGCCCCATTAAATTGTGAGATCTTTGAGAAAAGGAACTGTCTTTTGCCTTTCTTTATATCTCCAGAAGTTAGCACTTTTCCTGGGCACTTAATAAATTCTTTTTATCTTAATTTGAATTTGTAGAAGTGCTGTTACTTAAAAAAATAAGACGGTAAATGTAATGCATCAGAATAGAGTGTGTTGTCTGTCCTTCCTTTTGAAGAAGGTCATTGACATTATGGGATGATGTCTTGATTTCCATGTGAATTGGATTTAAGTGAGGCAGAGTTGCATAAAGTTATTAGCCTTACTTTCTCTTTTTGAGTCATGGAAGTCCAGGGGCAAGACAAAACTTCGAATCACTGAGAATGAATGGAAGGAATGACCTTGTCTTTTCTGTCTGACCTAATTCTAAGCATTCCAAAGTGCATGCTTCAGTCACCTTATTGATTATTGGAACAAGTTGTTCTCATCTGTCCATTCTTCAAGAAGTCTTCACATGTGTAAGTAGACATCCTCCTAACTCACTGACAGGTTTGAGAGCTGTTAGTTACCCTTCTGGTTTAGCCTGTCTGCCAAGACAATTATATCTAGGAATGGTCATGGTGCATCCTAAAGGCTCTTGGAGCCACAGGTGAGAGTTGGAGGAAAGGTAGATGAGCAGCCCTGAGACTAGTTTGGTAAGCCCTTACACTAGAGATGCTGGTCCTCCCTGAACACTCCATATCCTTAATGGAACTTAGTAACAGGAGTACAAAGCCCAAGAGTTAGAAAGTAATCCCTCTGCTATACCTTCTTCTAGTCTCATCCTTATTAGTACATCTAATCAGGGTCCCTACATTTTAAGAAAGTGTGTTGAACTAAAGTAGTCCTTGAATAGAACAATAAAAATTATTATCACTTTGGGTAATTGGTTAAAAGAGCTTTAGTTTCCTAAAAATAGGAGAGATTTTTCTTCCTCAGTGAAAATTGAAATCCTTTATTTTTTCTCATTTAGTGGCTAAGTAAATCATGCAATCTCTTGCCAGATTTTAAAATATTATTATCTAGTATATATATACATATATATATATATATGTACACATATATATACATATATGACATATTATGCATATACATTATATACAGCATATAGACATATAAACACATAGATAGAAAGATATATTTAGCATAGCTTTAATCTTCCTTTTTAATTAAGATGATATACAGAATGTTCTGAAAAAAATTACTTACAACATTTGAAGTTTGTACAATCCATAAAAAGTTTTTCTGGAAATATATTTAATGCAGTTATACTGTAAGAATCTGGTAGAGATAAGAAGACAAAGGAACACTGTGGTTATGTTTCATATGCTATATTTAAAATGCTTTTAAAATGTTGCTGTGAAAAAATACTTTATAATGTTCAGTCATTCTACAAATATAAGTTGTTAGGATATGCATTCTCAAAAGAATGTTTAACTTAGCTTCAAAAAATGCAGATTCAAACTCTGTCTCTGACACTAGCTCTGTGATCATGAGCTTCTCTCAATCTCTTCTAGACCTAGGTTTTTCATATTTTTTTAAAGCTAATAATATTAGCTTTGCTTCTCACAGGATTATTTTGAGCAAAGCACTTTGAAATTTGAAAGGATTATATAAATGTGAATTATTCTTATTTTTCTTCTGTCCAGAACTGTGATGACCTAGCATTAACTTTCCCAGGAGGTCTTATGTAAAGATTATCCAGATTGTATGGCCTGAGGTCCTTGCTATTAGGAAGCCATAACTATGGCGCCTTGAATATTCTTTGGCTCTTTCTAGTCATCTCACAAATTAAACAATACAAGAGAAACAAGGGGGAGTAAGTGGAAAGAGCCTTTAGACTCTTTAGACACAGGATTTAGACCCAGGAGACCAGAATTCAAGTCTTGCCTTTGCCACTGAGTAGTTATGTATGTGAACTTGGTTAAATCATTCTTTTTTTTTCTGGACCTTATTTTCTTTATCTGTAACATGATGGGATTGGTTTAGAGCCTCTTCCCTATGATCCCCCACAAAAGATAAACCATTACAGGAAGTGCACACACATACCCACAAAATGCTTGCAGATACTAGTGGTTTGGGACAGGCTGTACACAATAGGAAAAACAGTAATGAATTAGGCACGTGTATCAAGCAATGCTGATATATAGTACTATTAAATAAATAATAATATCAAGCAATCAATACTATTATTTATTTAATAGTACTATATGTCAGCATTGCTTGATACACATGCCTAATTTGCTTTGAAATACTAGGATTATAAGGGAAAAAAAAGAACACAGAGAAATCACCCCTGCCCTCAAGGGGAGAGGAGACAAAATGCATATAAATAGGTACATAAATGATATAAGGTAACTTTAGAGAAAAAGGCACAATAAGTTGAGGGGGTTGAAAGGGGGCTCTATTGAAAAGTGGCATTTTAAATAAAGAGGGAGAGAAGTGTAGGTGTGGAGAATGCCAAGGAGCTGACAAGAATTGGGGCATCTTGTGTGAGGAAGAGCAAGTAGACCAAGAAGTATATGGATTAAAGAGAAGATAGAGAAAAGATAAGAAGACTAGAAATATAGGAAAACATTTGTGAAGGGCTTTACACCAAATAGAATATGTTTATTTAATTATTTTATTTATTTATGTTTACTTAATTTAATTTATTTTATTGTTAGTTTAATTATTTATGTTTACTAAGGCACTAAATAACCTTTTTGGTTGGTCTCCCTTATTTAAATCTTCCCCCATGCCTCTCTATCCTCCACTGAGCTAAGTTGATCTGTTCATGTTCTCTCTCTCTTCCTCCCAATACAATTAACTTCAGTCCTCCCTATTACACCCAGGTTCAAACCCTCTATTATCTGCTTCTCTCTTATTTTTCTAGTCTTCTAATATCTTACTCTCCCATCAGGTCCATAATCCAATCACACTGGCTCTCTTGCTATTCCTCAGACATGATATTCCATCTCTTTAGTGGGCATTTTCACTGACCTTCCCCCATGCTCCCCTTCTCCTTTTTGCTTCCTATGAGATAAAAAAATCTCACCTCCTACAGGAAGCCAATCCCCCTTAAATCTAATGCCTTTCCACTGTTGATTTTTTTTCAAATTTGTTCTGCATATATTTTATTTGTATAAAGTTTGTATATTGTTTGCTTCATTAGATTGAGCTCCTTGGAAGCAGGAACTGTCATTTTATCTTTCTTTTATCCTGACACTTAGCACAATACTTTGCATTAATGTTTGAGAAATTTTGAGAGAATCTTCCTTAGACAATTCAAATGAAAGTGATTCAGTTTTATGGCATGATGCTCTCCAGGCTTCAGAGGCATAAAACAATGATGTCAGTGCAATAGCTGTGTAGACCTTCAGTTTGGTAGCCAGTCTAATACTTCTTTCCCACCCTTTTCTTCAGAGCCTCCCAAACACTGAGCTAGCTCTGGCAATGAATGAGTCGATCTCATTATCAATGTGGACATCCCTGGAAAGTATACTTCCAAGGGAAGTGAACTTATCTATAGCATTTAAAATTTCACTATTTGTTGTAACTGATGGTTCCACATATGGTTGGTGTGGTTCTGATTGATGGAGTACCTGTGTTTTCTTGGTGCTAATTGTTAGACCAAAATTAGCACAAGCAGCAGAAAACTGATACATATTTTGTTGCATCTTAGCTTCAGAGACTGGTTTAAGTGCATAATTCCAAAATTAAAGTGGAGGAGTATTGGTGCATGATTTTTTGTTTGCAGATGATTGTGCCTGGCATTAATAAATGCTTGTTTACTAACTAGTTATTAGGGAGCTCTTGGAATTTCCTGAATAAATGGGAGAAAGAAGTGGTATGCCATATCTGATCTGAATTTTAGGAAAAGATTGTTGACAATAGTACATTGGAAAGACTTGTTCCAGCTGAGCCAATCTGTTGAAAATTTGTGTATAGCACATTTACACCTCAGAGTTCATATAAATGAAATATCAGATTTCCCCTTTTATCAATATGAGGGAACAGTGAACATTATTATTCCTGTTTTGTAGATGAAATGCTCAAAGCACACAAAAGTTCAAAGTCACATAGCGAATAATAACTGGGCTGGGAATGGAACTCCATATTCCTGATCCTGATTTTTAGGTTCTGTCTTGTCTAATCACTTAACAACTTACAATTAATGCAATAATAACATGGGTAAAATTACTGAACAATCAATTTAAATTTATATGCAAAGTTGTATATTATAGCTGTCTGTATTTTGTCAAATTCCTTTACCAATCTGCAAGATCCATGAAGGTGGGGGTATGTATTATATGTATTATCTATACTTTGAAGTTCCCTGAGTGTGTAGAGAAAATACTCTTTATACTCTGATGCTCAATGAAGGTTTGGGGTATAAAATTGTATTTCTGATCCTCCAATATGAGGTTAACATTTAGAGCCTGGGAATCTCCTTTAAGCTAGTAAATATACATAAATAAATTCTTGACTGCTTAGAATAACCTTGGAATTGCTCCATAAAGCTTATTTCTCTGTCTCTACTCTGTACTTCATATTTGATGCTATCCCTTCATCCAGGTGCTGAGCCCTCTGGGAATTTTAAAACCCAGGGAATTTCCAATGAACAGCTGCTTTGCCTAGATAATTAAAAGCTGTTGCAGGCAGAGTCTATTAAAGGCAGATGTGACCTTGAATTCTTATTATAATAAATGGCCAAAATCATGATTTTTTTGTATGACTGCCAGATCTGCTTTGATTTTAGTTGCCTTCCCCACAATATTATATGATGATTTATCTTTGCACTACTACAACAGGTTAGCTAGGTGGCACAGTGGACAGTGTATTAGGACTGGGGTCAGGAAGATATCTTCATGATTTAAAATCTGGGCTTAGAAACTTACTAGCTGTATGACTCTGGGCAAGTCACTCACCTCTGCCTCAATTCTTCATCTATAAAATAAGTTCAAGAGGGAAATGCAAACTACTCTATCATGTTTGCCAAGAAAACCCCAAAATGAGATTTGCCAAAGAGTCCAACATGACTTAGCAACAACACTCCAATACCAAATGGAGAATCACTGGTCAAGTAAAATCTCTTTAAAAGAAGCTTTTGTATCTGTAAATTGATTATATTATGGGTTAATCACTGTTTTTGTAATGCTGTAAAGCATAGCATTTCTATAGTACAGAGAAAACCTTGTTCTCTTTTCACTCACCATCATCAAGCCTAGCCAATATTAAAGTGAAATACTACCATATTTTGGAACCACAGAATTTGAGGATCAGAAGGGACTATCTAGTACAACCCATATGAGGCTCACTAAAGACCTACTAAAACATACCCAACAAACAGGCACCCAGGCTATACTTGAAGACATCAAATGAAAGGAAATCCATCATCATGAGGTAGCACATTCTACTTTGAAGCAATTTTAATTATCTTAAAATTTTCCCAGCATCAAGTCTAAATTGATCTCTGCAATTTCTACTCATTTCTCCTAGCTTTGTCCTTTGGAGTCAAGCAGAACAACTGTAATATCTCCTTTACATAACAGTTCTTTAAATACTTGAAAATAGTTATTAGATTCCCTCTGAGTCTTCTCCAAACTAAACATCTCTAATACCGTTTGCCAGTCTTCATATGACTAACTCCGGTTGCCCTCTTTGGATATCCTCTAGCTTTTAAATTTCCTTCTTATCCAGTGGTGGCCTGAAACAAACATAATACTGCAGATCAGGTCTGATGAGAGAAGAGTAAAGTGAAATTGCCACCTCTCTATACTGAGAAGCTCTCTGCTGCATCACATCACTCACCCACATTGAGCTAAATATTTACCAAAATCCCTAGAGCTTTTTCATAACAAATTCTGTTGAACTCATTTTGACTTTCATCTTATTAGAGTCAATCCACTTTAAGATCCTGTTGGGTACTTACTGTGCCATGTCCTGTGTTAATTATCTCTTCTAGCTTTGTATAATCTACTAATTTGATAAGCATGCTATATTTATACTATACCACCATTAGAGTCCAGCTATTTGACCAGTTTGAAATCTGCCTGTATTATTGTCTAATCTATTTCTCTCAATTTTCTTCATGAAAATAGTATGAGATATTTTATCAAATGTTTTGCTAAAACTTAGGTGAATTATGTTCACTGCATTTCCCTTATCTACTTGTTTAGCATCTTATTTTGTCAAAAAAAAAAAGAAAATGAAGCCAAATTGGCATTATTGTTGCTAAATCTGATGTTGGGAAAACCAAGCTAGCTCTTTGAAATGACCAGTTCTATATATCTAGATAGATAGATATACATAGAGAGATGTTTGCTATCTCTTAATAATCTCTTCTAAAATATAATCTGCAGACTCTATTCTCTTCACTTTTAAAAAATCAGGAAAATATTGTCCCTTCTTCTAGCTTCATTTCCCATAATTTTTCAGACATCACCATCAATGGCTCAACAATTACTTCTTCTAGTTCTTTCAGACCTTAAGGATATAGTTCATCTAGTCCAGGTGACTTAATTCAACAAGGGCAGCCCCTAGGTGCCCTCTTGTGTCCTTACTTATCTTGTGTCTCATTGCGTTAATTATTTGTATTTTGTAATTTCTAGTTTAAAAGTCATTCTTTTTGGCAGAGAAAACAGAAATGAAACACAAATTTAGTAGTTTTGTTTTATATTATTAGCTATCATTATCCTACCCATCCCAAGAAAATATCCTTTCCCTTCTTTTATCTACTTTTTTTTTCTCCAAATGTAGTTAAGTCCAAAAGCACTTATTAAGCATCTGCTATATGCCAGACATGAGCCTAAGTACTGGAAAATTTTTAAAAAAAAAGCGAAAACTTATCCCTGCTGTTAAAGGAATTCACAGTGTAAGTAAAAAGACTACAGATAAATTTTATAATAAACTTGTCTAAAATTCAGGGGTGGATAATATGTGATTACAAAGGCCAATGTCAATTTTTGTGTTTACAGAATACTAGTAAAAGGAATTATAAAATGAAAAGTTAATTATATGAATTTTTATAACAGCGACAGCCGAAATTGAAAGAACATAACATAGGTGATTTGTGGTGCCCCTTAAACATCAACTTCACTATTACCTGTGATATTTACATTTCATTAGCAGTAAATGCTTTCCAAAAACCTGTCTATTTTTTTCATCTTATAAAATCTTGACAAAATGGGCAATTGCCTGCATTATTAATTTAACCTTCAGACTCTGGCCAAAATGTTTTCCCAAGGTACAATGTTGTCCTTCCATAATCCTGCCTTTGCTATCAAGTAATTCTCTTTGTTAAGAATGGCTTCTTCCTTCACCTCTCTTCAATTTTGTTTTGCTTTCCCCCATAATGCTTGATTTGTGATATTATGTATTATGCATAATAATACATTTATGTGCCTTATACTTAGGCTATAAGCTCTGTGAGCAGTGGGATAATCATCTTTTTTTTTTAAATCTCCCAAATTATTTTGCTTGATGATCTGCATATTAGGCATTAATAAATGATCATTATTCCCTGGTATGGTGGTACACACTTATAATCTCAGTTGCAAGGTAATTTGAGGCTGGAAGATCTCTTGAACTCAGGAGTTTTAGGTTGTATTGGGCTATGCTGATCAGGTGTGGCCACTAAGTTCAGCATAAATCTGATGGGATCACAGAATGGAAAAAGGCATGTGGGGGTGCTATCATCAGGCTGCCTAAGGAGGGGGCACTATCTGACTGCCTAAAAAGGAGCAAATAGATTCAGGTCCAAAACAGAACAGTTAAAGCTTCTGTGTTGGTCTGTAATTGGATCTGGCTACGAGTAGCCCCTGAACTTCCATCCTGAGTGAGATAGGGAGATTCAGTCTTAAAATTAGAAAGATAGAAAGACAGATAAAAGTTATATAGATTTTGAAAGATGAATAGACTCATGGTTGGATGAACAGTTAGACAAAACTAAATTTTCGATGCATATATGATTGAAGTTAGTGTTTGTGTCTATTTTGGAGAAGTGAATCATAGAATGAATAAATGAATGAACAGCATTTATTAAGTACTTACTATTCTCCAAGTACTGTGTAGTCTTGGACATTTAACCTGGATGATTCAGATTGACACACCATGTCCTTCTTAGCATAGATATATATCTCTCTGTGTGTTTCTCTCTGTGTCTTTGTGTGTATGTATCTTTCTCTCTGTGTATGTATATGCATATATGTATATAGATATGCACATATATCTATGTATGTAAAGTTTTATAGCTGGAAATGACCTTGAAGGCCATCATGCTCAACCTTCTCATTTTTACATATGAGGATACCAAGACACAGAGATTAATTGACTTTTCCAGGTTAGAACAGCTACTGATTTAGTTGAGATTTAAACTCTGGGCTTCTTAACTCCAACCAGTGTTTATCCCCTGTACCACACTGACTCTTTTTCCCCTATCACTGAGCAAGTTTGGAACCTGAATTAACTGGATTGTTTCCATCATTTTTCATTTCATCTGACCATGATTCAGCAAGCTCTCAGAGGATGTGGGATCTATTTTATTTATTTTCATTTTTCCCACAGTTCCTAGCATGGTACACTGCACAGAATATAATTATTCCCCACTGATAAATAAATGTTTGTTTTGAATTGGTTGACTTGTCAATCATCCCATACAAGAAGGGATGGCATTGAAACTACCTAAATCATCAGTGGAATGGAAAAGGACTCAGATTAGAACTTCTCATTTTTAATTTGACTCTGTAATAGCCTCTTCTTCCTTTCTAGAAAAAAAAAAGTTTAGTCTGGGTATTGGAAAATGTGAACACAGAAAACTAGCAAGTAGTTGCAAATAAATAGCCAGACAGCATAGTGGATAAAGTAACTAAACTCAAAAGGCCTGAGTTCAAATTTAGCCTCAGGCATTTACTAGCTATGTGACCTGGGTAAGGCACTTAATCTTGTTTGCCTCAGTTTCCTCATCTGTAAAATGGGGAAAATAATAATATCACTTACCTTGCAGGATTTTGTGAGTCTCAAATGAAATAATATTTGTAAAATCCCTTAGCATAATGCTTGGTACATAGGAGGTGCTATGTCAGTGCTTATTCTCCTTTCCTAGTGGACTCTTTTAAATCACAAGGAAGCAATAAGGTCATTTACTACACTGTGTGTTGAAAGCATTTACTAAAAATAGCTTCTTGGTTCATGTATTCTTGCTGTTTCAGCTGTCAAGACTTTTTCAAGCAGAAACATTGGGAATTTATGTACCTGAAACTAAAGTAAATAAATGCTTTAATGACATGCATGTTCATAGGCTGGTTATTTTTTTTATGACAAACATTTGATATTCAGAAGCTGACTCCAAACTACTTCAAATACATTTTCTTGTTAGTGGTCACATATAACAATAGTCTAGTGTATTATGTTGGAATTTTTTAAATTTACATAAAGGTCTTTGTCATATGGAAGAAGAGGACTGCTGGTTGGTTTCCATGGCAGCAGTGATAAAGCATTACAGTCAGCCCTACAAATTTTCTCTCTCTGAAAGGTCATCAGGAAAAAAGTGCCATTTTTGTTAGAAGGTTCAATAAGACTTAGCATTTTTAAAGATGCTTTTAATAAATGGCTTGGCAGGGACTCTCATCAGTTGGACTCTAAATACACTCATTTGACATTTAAAACTTCACCTTGATTTAATTATTTTTAGATTAAAAAAAAGGTCTCCCAAAAAGACCTCTTCTCCAATGCAGTGCGTGTGTGTGTGTTTGTGTGTGTGTATAAAAGCATCATATACGGAATTAAATAACACTAAAAGAAATTTTCAGTGATCTAATACCACATACCATTACCTACCTCAGAAAACCAGAGCAGCTTTTATGTGTAGCTCAAAAATCTCCAATCGCTTCCCATTGTCTATGTAGTCAAATCTAAAATTCTTGGCCTGGCATTTCATAACCTGACACCAACCTAAAGTGGATGGAGCTTTTGACCTGGAATCAGGAAGGCCTGTGTTCAGATGTAACTACAGATATTATTTTTATGTGTAGGGCAAGGGACACAAAATACATGAGACATGGGACACTGATGCATGGTGAAAGCCCCAAGACCTTGGTGTTCTGGCATAAGGTCACTATTAGAGAGGTTTCTGAAATGTATCTATGTGTATATCTGTCAGGGCATTTTGGAGAGGAGCTCACCTTTACTAGTGACCTAGATTCTACTTTAACTTATTATTCTTGATAAATAGATGTTAGATTCTGTTATTTCTTCACTGCTCAAGTGTGTCAAGTGCTTTCAAGTGTCATTTAATCTGGTGTCTTGGAAGTTCCAATTTTCTTGACTTAGCTCCAATTAGTTGCTGTTGATGTTGAGTCATTTTTTAGTTATGTCTGACTATTTATGACCTCATTTTGGGGTTTTATTTGCAATGATACTGAAGTGGTTTGCCATTTCCTTTTCCAGCTCATTTTACAGATGAGGAAACTGGGATAGTTAAGTGACTTGCCATGGGTCTCACAGCTAGTACATGTTTGAGGACAGATTTGAACTCAGGAAGATGAGTCCTCCTAATTCCAAGCCTAGCACTGAAGCCTAACTAGTACAGTGTCTTGATGTAGAATAAAGGCTGAACAAAAGCTAGTTGCTACTGCTACTGGTAATTGCTTAATTTCATATCTCATGAGAATATAAAAGCATCAAAGGCTCCATTGTTCTATTTGGTTGTTGTCATGTTGAAAGAGTCATCCATAAAGCCTTTGATCAACCACTCCAAATAGATTATTTAAATTGAGGTATAGAAAACACATTTTTGGAATATGAGATGTGCCCGGGAAATTCTTACATTGATACCCAAGTGGTACTTCAGAAATTCACTTCAAATAAGATAATAAAAACAAACTGCAAGTGAACATCTGATTTGGGAGAGAGAAACTAATCTAGTTTCTCACTTTGTGCTTCTCACATTTTGGTAGGAATAGAGATCTAATCTATGAATCTAATATAATGCAACAGCATAAATTGAGGGGAGAGGTGGCCCAGTATAATGAAAAAAAAATGCTTCCCTATGAAGATGAATTAAAAGGAAGTGAAATATTTAACTAGAGTCCTCCCTCAGGGGCTCAAGGACTTTGAAATGCTATATATGCAAGAAGGATATAGATAGATTCAGCTCATTCTCCATTTTCAGAGGCTGGCCAAAGACTTCACAGAGGAGCAAATTCTCTAACATCAAGTAATGACTGCATAGGGTCAGAAAAGCACCCACAATTCTAGCCTCAGCTCATCTGCATTCTCCCACCTCTATTTAAGTGTATGAGTTGACTCCTATACCTGGAATACATTTGTTTATTCAACTTTGGTTGCTGGAAGTCTATCTCTTCAGCTTGTGGTTATCCACTTCAATGTATCTTACCCAAAGGTCTCTAGTAGAAATCATCTCTCCTTTTTAGATCTTCCTAGAACACTTAGTTTTACTTTGTCTGTGGCCCTATCATAGCCCATGTTGTTATCATGTTTATGTATTGTCATATACTACTATTAAATTTTAGATTTGGGCAGAGACTTTACAATTTTGTATTCCCAGTATCCAATCCAGTGATTTTGCACATAGAAGCTGCTTAAGATAAATTTGTTGAAATGAATTGTTCTTAATTTAAATCCTCTACCTTCTCACATTCCCTAAATATGAGAAACAACGTTGTAGAAATGATTTGTGAATGGGATGAAATGGGAAGGACTAGATGTCTCTAAGGTCCCTTTCAATTCTACAATTTGTACAAATCTAATGGAAGTAATCCTTCTCTGATAGTTGAAAGACCTGGATACTAATTCCAAGTCTCAATCACTAGCTGTGTAAAAACTCCTGTATGCCTTAGTTTCCTCATCTGTAAAAATGAGGGAATTAAAAAATATAAAGCCAATGCCTTTTCCGAGATTCTATTTTTAAATATGTATTTTCATAAATTTCATTTATTTGTAGTATATTTAGATGTGGACTTTATTCTAATCCTTTTCTATCTGGACCATTGTAATAGCTTTCTGATTGGTCTCCTGTTTCCAATTTCTCCCCTTTCCAATCCATCTTTTATCTAACAACCAAATTAATACTAAAACATAGATTTAATTATGCCAACTTTCTACTCACAGTCTCCAATAACTCCCTATTGCTGCTAGAGTAGAAAAAACCCAGCTATTTAGCAGGATACTAAAATCCCATTTATATTTCTTTCCTCCAATATTTTCCAGTCTTGACTTATTGACTAGTTTTCATATATGACATTGGAAGCAGAGTGGCACAGGTAGGGTCGAAGTCAGGAATCTGGCCTCAAACACTTATTAGTTGTGTGACCCTGGGCAAGTCACTTAAGCTTGTTTGCCTCAGTTTCCTCATCTGTAAAAGGAAGTGAAGAAGGAAATGACAGATCACTCCAGTAGTCTTTGCCAAGAAAACCCCAAATAAGGTTCTGAAGAGTTGGAAATAGCTGAAATGGCTGAAAAACAACAACGAAGATATATTACATTGAACCTCCTTATTACTTGGCAGAAGCAGGTACTCATGTCTGGAATGCATTTCCTCCTTTTTCTTCTCTCTGCATTGTATAATCCTTACCTTCTTTCAAAGCACAGTTCAGATGGCACTTTCTGCATGAGTCTTTCCTGATGTACCTAACTATTAGCATTCTCCACCATCAGAAATTACTTTGGATTTCTTTAAGGTCCTGTAAAATGGAGTATAGAACCTATGAGGTTCTTTCCAATTCTAAATCTATGGTCTGAAAAATGAAGATTTTACATTATTAATAACTCTAAGTAGTATTGTCGGTAAAATGCAAGTGAACTTGTATTATTTGGAATCTTGTTTATTTCAAATTAAAAAGTTGGAACTATTTAGTTTTGTTACATAGATATAGATGTACTAAATAGTCTAGATTCTTTAGTAATGGGTGTTCTCAGATGATGAATATTTGAAAGTTTATGTATAAATTAACTTTAAATAATTCTTAAATCATTTCAATCACTTAAAATTACTTAATAGTGAGAAAATAGACCTTTAGTAGGCTTTACTCAAAGTTACAAATAGGAAAAGTTTTAAAAATTATGAGGAAAGAACTCAACTCTCAATAAAAACATTTCAACTCCATTTTACTTTTATAATGACTCTAATTTGAATAGTGCAACATAATAAGGATTTTTCTATTAACTCATTATGTTTGTGCATACTTACATCTTTTTCATTTCTGTATATTTGATGAAAGCTTCATCTGGAAGAATGTGTATTTTATTTTTCTTAAGGGACCTAAAATGATATAGTAAATAATTCAACTGAATTTAATTCAATTCAGCAAACATTTATAAAACAGCTATTACATGCCAGATACCATGCTAGACTATTGAAACAAAAAATGGCCATCAAGGATTGTACATTATTCTACTGGTGACCTATACAACATTATTCCAAGGGGAGGAGGGGACTCCAAAAAGAAATATGTAAGAGGTGATAAATAATTTTTCCACTGAAATAAACCAGGATTTGTAAGAAGTAGAGATGAGACAAGAACACTTTCCAGTCCTGAGGGACCATGCAAAAGCTCAGTAGTCCTCCTCTCTAATTATTTCTCTTTATTAGGGTTTAGATTAGATCCCTCACTTCTTGACTGGCATGACTAGAAATAGCAGTAAATATGTGATCTCAAAGATTGATTTGTAAAAAGATATTGCTGCAAATAATAGAAGAAACCAACTGTTTTAAATGTGAGTGGAAAATACCAGATGTGCCAAGTCTGTCTGAAGGTAAGTAACTGAATTCAGTGAATTCCAACATAAATTTAGACAATATTTGGTAATTTTTCTTTTCTTCTGCCACGTGGGTAATATGTCTAAATTATAATTTCTCTACATCTAAAATTTGCACAAACTTTTTTTTTAAACCAGGTAATTCATATGGCCCTGCTACCTATTTGGAATCTTACATGAAATTTTCTCATTCACAGTGTCAGAATAAATGATTGATTTTCAAAGAGCAAGTAATGCTCCTCTCCCCTTCCCTCATCCTACTGCCCCAGGTTCAGTCCTGACATACATGCACTATCACTGGGATCAGACCATAATTAGAAAAGAAATTTGAACATCTAACCACAGCCTAAGGGAGAACCTAGCAATCTAACCAATAGCATTCCAAATTCTGTTACTGAAATTCTCAACTGATAGTCTGGAGATTTCTATAATTTACTAATAGATAGACATTAGAGGCTCTCTTTGGTCCCATATTACTTTAGAGAAAACCATATTCATCCCAGTGTCCAGTTCGACTTACAATAATGTTATATTGCTGGAAATGAGAGGTACAGATTTTAAATCCACATTTATACATTCTAGTTCAGTCTCTTTGCAGGTACAACCTTGTGGATATTGCTGTAAATCTAGGGGAGGAAAAAGAAAGAAAAAATCACTTAACTAGGCTTCTTTTGAAATAAGACCCTGTGATTGCTCTCCTCTAGTAGAATCCTTACTGGCTGGACCTACTACTTCTATTACATGAATATGAAAGTTCAACCAGAACTTGACAAGTAGGACCCTTGAGATATTAAAATACTACCTGGGAGCTGGCAGATAGTCTTCCCTTCTCAGAAGATACAAAAATGTGTGTCTAAAAGCACTCTCTTTCAATTTTCAATGGGGTAGGGAGATAGTCTTTAGGACTAATCTGGAAAGACTATATATGTTAATTATATCTAGTAAATTATATCTAGTTTAGAATTGAACTTTACTCATTAAGATCATTCTTACTTCTATCTGACTTTCTTGGTTAGCTAGACCTGATTTGACTAGTGCTAAGGTAGGTTTCTAAGTATCCCTTCCTGATTTGCTAGATTCTGTAGATTTGGACCTCTTTTTTGAGTAAATTTATGTATTTTGTTGGCTTTCTGCTCAGCTAAATCCAAGTGTTGATCCCTAGCTGCTCTTCCTTGTTCCATTGCTGCCGTTAGTATGACAGCATCAGAGAATAATCCTTATGGCATTGACTTTAGGGCTGGGGGGCAACAGAGTGTCAAGGTAACACATATTCTGAGAAAGATTTCTTCTTTGTCTATGCCCTTGGTGATCCTGAACGCACTTTACAAAATCAAAATTCTGTAGTTTCTAAGAAAAATCTGTGAGGCATCTAGCCTCCTTCCCTACCTCCTGCCAATTTGTAAAGAGGTGTAAAGTCTCAGACAAATACTTCTTAGGTATTTGCTGGACAACACACACTGGGGACAGATATATTCAAAAATCTGATTGCTATTGTTATCTGACCAGGGCACACCACACTTTTGGCTCATCCACATACTCAGAGAGAGAAGAGAGTAATTTCCCTACCCAGGAATCTCCCTCTAGAACATATACAAACAATAACAATCCTTTGAATTTGGATCTCCTGGAAGAAAACCTCAGAGAGTTACACTAACTCATATATATGTACAATGTCAAGTATTGGAATAGAAACTCAAGCATAGGAAGGTCCCTGATTCAATAACAACATCTTTTTCTACAATGTAAATAGATAATTTAAGTAATGCTACTAATTTACTCTGGATTATTCAGAAAAAAAATATTTAATCTCTAAGTCTACCAGCAGTAGTAAATATTAAGGGACTATTTTACATTAGTTTACTTTCAATTTACTTTCACTAGAAAGTAATTGGAAGCAGCTGGTTCAAGGTTATTGGTTAAACTACTGCCACCTGTGTATCAACAGATTCATTAAGCTCCTACTATATATTAGGCTTGAGAGGGATAGTAGATGTGGAGCTAAACTCAATACCAGGAAGCTCTGGATTTAAGTCCTGCTTCTGAGATCTGAATATGTGACTAGTTGAGCCATTTACCTCTCATTACTCTAGGTAATTATAAGCCTGTAAATTACTGAGGTTGCCAACCTGTATTGGTAGAACTTGTTTTCTCACCACAGAATTACCTACATTATCAGTTCTCAAAGTATAATTCAAGAATCTCTGAGGAATTCCAAGACTTTTTCATCATGAGGTCAAAGCTATTTTCATAATAATACCTTTAAACTTTTAAAATGGTAAATATCAATATCTATAAATATATACACATATATCCCAATAAATGAAAGCTCTTTAGAGGGTCCTTAGTAATTTAAAAAGTGTAAAGGGGTCCTAAGACCAAAATAGTTTGAGAACTACTACCTAGAACAAATAAATCATGGGTTCAGTCCCTATCCCTATGTAGTAAGCTCTGGGAATGTAAGGGAAAAAAATAAAGCAAATTTTATTAATTAAAAATAAATTTTCTACTAAAGTTAAAAGAAATAAAGTCCATGCCCTCAAGGAATTTACATTCTACAGGGTGTAGACACTTTGCAGCAAATATTATCAGAATAATTAATGAAATAACATGTAAATTACTTTGCATCCTTAAAGCCCTACATAACTGCTAGCTATTCTTACTAGGCATTCACATTTGTCCTATGCCTTAGGTTTCCCAGGGAAGATCTCCCAAAACAAGCCCATGTATGGATCGCTGACACAAACTATGAAGAGTATCATGTCCTATTCTGGGCTTGCCCCTTATTCCTGTCAAGCAATTGGTGAAATGTTCTTGGCCTTTTGTGGTCATATTTCCGAAGTTAGTCTATCCAACTACCTATACAAGGGGAAAATAGGGTGAGGGTGGTAAGAGATTCAGAGAGATGTGACCCTAGAATCATATGAAAGAGATCCATCTGGAAATCTATATCTACATATAATTGAAACTATATATATGTGTGTATACACACATACATGTATATGTACACACAAAAAAACCATACATATATATTAATTTCTAAATGGATTTCAGGATCCCTGTTGTCATGTCCCCTGAATCGAATGTAGATGTCTATTGGGTGATTGAAACTAAAGGTTCTGATACCAAGAATATTACCAGCTCACCTCTAGAACCTAGAGATTGGCCCTGGGGACCTAGACATACCAGAAGAGTGGGATGGAGGTGGGGGACACATGCTTTTCTTTCTGGACTCAGTTATGGAAGTCTCCTTTGTAAATGAGGAAAACTGCTCACGCATTGAAAGACTAGGACATCCTTTTAATAATTAGTTAAGGACCTTTAAGACTTGGAGATTTCAAATCCAAGGGATAGAATTTATTGAATAGCTTTGAATTGTATTGGATAAAGGTCTTATTCATCAGGGAGGAATATTGGCAAAACAGCAAAAAATTTTTCTTAGGCCTCATTTGCTAGACCTAAGGGTATCTAAGAGTAGATCAGGCAACCATTAAATCTGTCACTTGCCTAACCCTTGTTCTAATAAGAGTTAGATCCTGTGTGATCATGACATTAAATATAGGTGTTCTGTCTTCTGGCATTTTTGAGGATTTAGCTTTATTGGCTATATTTTGCCTAGTTCTAATCCATCACCATCTTTCCCTTGAATGGACAGGGATGGACAGATATGGACAGACAGGATCAGAAATGGAGGGATAGAGACAGACCAACATGGACAGACACAGACAGGCATGGATAGACATAGACACACAGAGATGGAGGAACAGAGACAGACACGGAGGGACCGAGACAGAAAAAACTGAAAGAGAGACTGAAAGAGACAGACATACACAGACACAGACAGAAAGACTGAAAGAAAGACAAAGAAACACAGACACAGAAAGAAAGGCAGACAAACCGACAAAGACTGAGAGATGACAGACTGAAAGAGAGACAGGTAGACAGGCCAACAAAGAAAGAGACAGAAACAGACTGACAGAGACATGCAGACATACAGGCCAGCAAAGACAGAGATAGAGACAGAGACAAAGACAGATAAACACAGACAGACAAGCCAGCAAAGACACACACACACACACACACACACACACACACACACACAGAAACAGAGATAGACAGAGAGATAAAGAGACAGAGACAGAGATAGAGATAGACTGACAGAGACAGACAGGCCAGCAAAGATAGAAGCAGAGACAGACAGACCAGCAAAGACAGAGATAGAGACAGAGACATATAGACCGACAGACAGACAGACCAGCAAAGAGAGAGAGACAGAGAGAGACAGACAGACAGAGATAGAGACAGAGACAAACATCATAGCAGAGAGAGACAGACAGAGACAGAGACAGAGAGACCAACAGAGAAAGATGGAGAGACTGAGAGAGAGAGACAGACAGACAGACAGACAGACTGATGAACAAGACTGACAGGTCGACAGACAGACAGACAGACAGGCCGACACAGACAGAAGGACTGAAAGAAAGACAGGCCAACACAGAGAGACTGAAAGAAAGACAGACCAACCCAGACAGAAAGACTGAGAGAAAGACAGACTGACACAGATAGACTGAAAGACCGGAAAGACGGAAAGAATGAAAGAAAGACACAAACAGACCAAAAGAAAGACTGAAAGTCACAGGAAGGCTGAAAGAAGGACTGACAGACAGACACAGAAAGATATACAGACACAGATGGAAAGACAGAAAGAAAGGCAGACACGGACAGACATAAAGACAGACATGCATAGACACACAGAGACAGAAAGACAGGCAGAAAGATAGACAGACAAACAAGACAGAATGACAGAGACAGACAGACAAACGACTGAAAGATGAACTTCCAGAGTTAAAAGCTTTTTGATTTCATATTATGGACATAACAAATGGTTTTCTAGACCTAATTACCACATGAAGGAAATGCTACAAACTGATTCAGTCTCTCTGTAGCAATAAAAATTTGTATGCTATCAGTGAGTCCAAATCACTGTATACATACAGCTGCACTAGCCTATGGTTCAGGTAGACCTGGGTTAGAATTAAGCTTTAGATGTATAAACATTATTGATATTCTATATTCATGATTGATAAGGACTTGAACTCGACCTGATGTCATTAATAGTAAATAAATAAATAAATACTGCCTTTCCCATTTTACTCAATGTATTTCTATCTAGTAATGTAATTTTAATTGAATAAGCAATTTTTTTAGGTGTTAGCAGCTTTTTGCTTTCTAAAAAAAGAATTCTATTTTGGGGAAAGACTACAATAATGGAAGCAATTGTTTAACTCTCTACCCTACAGTATGGTAGAGATAAGTACATACTCACTACCATGTTTACTCCTCCCTCCTTAATTTTGCTCCCTTTCCCCTTACTTTCCTCTCTCTTTTCCTCTTTTCCTTTCTCTCATTGCCTTTTCCTTTCCTGAATAAATATTGGAGTTGAATAGATCAATTACACTTTGTCAGCATCAAACATTAAAAATACCCTTTAACAACAAGTGAAACTGAGAGCAGTAGCTGTTCTATTAAAGTCACCTCTGAGGATTACCCAGCTTGATTTAACCAGGAATGAGCAGACCAGAGATTTGAGATACAAATGAAAGAGTACATTTTTCCATCACCATCACTATCACACAGTGTGAACTAGATGGGAGAAATGTTTAATAGCAAACACTTTAAGTTGAGTCTACTCTATTTGCAGACAAAAACATATAGAGGGGATAGTGGTTTGCGAGATTATTGAGCTTCAGTACCTGTGATTCTTTCTCAGTAAATAACTTTGTAAAATTAAAAATACATGAGTAAAATGAAAGGATCTCTGAAGATGTTTCTACAAAGAATGATATCTGTAATCCTTGTATTTAACATTCCACTTGTACTTTAGTTAACACCTGACTTTTTCTTCATGATAGTCTGTTAATGCACAAAATTGACCTCAATGGGATGTCACACTTATTTTCTTTATCAGTTTTTGTTATTTGTGAGAAAAAATAATTGTGTTGATTTAGGAAAACCTCCCTCCCTCCCCATCCGTCAGGCAAATCCATATGTGGAACAAAGTGGTCAAACTGTAACATCCTAGTCCCCAGATATATTTTCATGTCACACACACACACACACACACACACACACACACACACACACACACCCCTACAAATTATCTTGGTTATAATGTTGCAATTCTGAACCTTTTAATCAATTTCACTTACAGCATTCTGGTGACAGTTCCATATTATTAGAATTTCCATGAACTGTGTCAAAGATACTGGCCCATCCACTATTGTCTCCTATGAAAGAATAATGAACCCTTGTATTAATTTTCTAGTAGAATTGATATTCAATTATAAAACAGAAATGCAAACTATGAATATTATATTAAAACTAGTAATGAAATGAGTTAAATGATTTTTAAAAATAAAATTATTTTAATTAAAGTGTACAATCAAGTAAAAGAGGAACTAGGATTTAATAAAATATTAAATGGGAAAATTGTTACTATCTGTATTTCAAAAATATGCAGACGTCTTTCTACAAGCTGCTTAATCTCTGTTTGTCTCAGTTTCTTCATCTGCAGTGTTATTATTGAGTTGTTTCAGCCATTTCTGATTTGTTGGGATCTAATTTAGGATTTTCTTGGCAAGGATATTGGAGTGGTTTGCCATTTTTTTCTCTAGTTCAATTTATAGATGAGAAAATGGAGGCAATAAAGGCTTCATCTCTAAAATATATAAAGAATTGTCTCCTATTTATAAGAATTCAAGCCACTCTCCAATAGATAAATGGTCAAGGGATATGAACAGACAATTTTCAGATGATGAAATTAAAACCATTTCTAGTCATATGAAAAGTTGCTCCAAATCACTATTGATCAGAGAAATGCAAATTAAGACAGCTCTGAGATACCACTACACACCTGTCAGATTGGCTAAAATGACAGGAAAAGATAATGACAAATTTTGGAGGGGATGTGGGAAAACTGGGACACTGATACATTTTTGGTGAAACTGTGAACGGATCCAACCATTCTGGAGAGCAATTTGGAGCTATGCTCAAAAAGTTATCAAACTGTGCATACCCTTTGACCCAGCAGTATTTCTATTGGGCCTATATCCCAAAGAGATCTTAAAGGAAGGAAACATGTGCAAAAATGTTTGTGGCAGCCCTTTTTGTAGTGCCTAGAAACTGGAAACTGAATGGGTGTCCATCAGTTGGAGAGTGGCTGAATAAATTATGGTATATGAATGTTATGGAATATTATTGTTCTGTAAGAAATGACCAACAGGACGATTTCAGAGAGGCCTGGAGAGACTTGCATGAACTGATGCTGAGTGAAATGAGCAGAACCAGGAGATCATTATTCACGGCAACAACAATATTACATGATGATCGATTCTGATGGACGTGGCTCTCTTCAACAAGGAGATGTTTCAAACCAGTTCTAGTTGTTCAGTAAAGAAGGCCATATACAACCAGAGAGAGGGACATGAGATATGGATTACAACATACCATTTTCATGCTCTCTATTGATGATTGCTTGCATTGGGTTTCCTTTATCGGATCTTTTTTGTTCATGTAGGTACGATTGTTCTAGCACAGCCAGATAAGTATGGAAACATGTATACATATATTCAACTTGTCAAATATTTTAATATAATTAACATGTAGTAGACTTCCTGCCATCTAGGGGAGGGGAGGTGAATAAGGGAGAAAATTTGTAACGGAAAGCTTTGTAATGGTCAATGTTGAAGAACTACCCATACATATGTTATGCAAATAAAAAAGCTTTAATAAAAAAAAAAAGAAAGAAAATGGAGGCAAACAGGGTTAAATGATTTGCTTAGGGTCAAATAGTTTGAAAGTGTCTGAAGTCATATTTGAACTCTGAAGATGAATCTTGCAACCTTGGCACGCTATCCACTTCACCACCTAGTTTGTTCTGTTTGCCTTTGTTTCTTCAACTGCCAAAGACGAATTATAACAATACCTTCCTCACAGGGCTGTTGTGAGGATCTAATCAAGTAACTATAAAGTATTTAGCATAGTGTCCTGCACATTGTAAATGATCTATAAATCCTAATTGTCTTCCCCTTCCACTAGAGTGCAATGAGTCTAATAATAGACAATATGCATATCTATTGTCCTAAGTTTATATTCTAGAAGGTCCAATCCCCAAAGCCAAGGCCAGGTGGCTGATTTATGATTCTTTTCAGCCAAAGCAATTCAGGAAGATTTGTTTACTAAGACAAAGTAGGGTTATAATTTATGTCAGTGGAAGAAATGTCTTTATAGATACAAACAAATATTTTCAATATAAAATAATATATGCAAATCTATCAATGCATATCATGTATAGCAATCATAGACAATCATAGGTAGCCATTTACGCTCTGCTCTTTAATACTAATTTTGATGGCAAACATTTTAATTTTCAATCTTAAACTTGAGAATTGCCTTCCTTCCCCCCACCCTGCCCCCATTAAATTATAGTGTAGAAAACCAAGAACTTCCACATACAAATGAAAATTCAGTTGTAAATACCCAAACTATATGTTTTGGCTTCCTGGTAACTCAATTTTATCGGATGTGTGCTTTTCCCCAGTAATATATATATATATATATATATATATAAAACAGCCAATACAAAAATTTTAAATTGACATTTTATAAATCAAACAATAAAACTGGCTCCAGGGCTAGCACTATCCACTTGCTGAACCTAGTTTTATAGTTATAATAATACATATTTTAAAATAAAAATGAATGATATATGATAATGCATACATATTTCTAAAATTAAAAATTCACAAAAGTTCTACATTATTATACTCCTACTTTATGTAAATTGGATAGACAGAAACAATTTTTCACAACCAATTAAGAAGTTACTGATTTAAAAGAGTTCTCATTTAATAAAGAGATTCTATATATGATATCTACTATCCTCCTTCTTGCCTATTTAACATGTGATTGAGTTTACTCATGGCTTTTCAATAGCACCTCAAGTGAGTTATATTACTAAGTGATAGTTACTTACCACAGTTTTCTTCGTCAGCTCCATTTTCACAGTCATTTACACCATCACAATGAAAAGCCCGAGGTAAGCATTTGGTAAGATTTCCACAAGGAAAAAATCCCTTTTGGCACAAAGGGCTAACTGAACTGCCTTCAGTTAGTGTAAATTCTGTAGGTAGAGTAAAAACAGACAAACCACCAGATTAAACTTTTTTTTATATTTGAGACACATTAAGCTTAAGAAAAGAGAAGTGTTAGTTCTAGAATATGCCTTTGCTTACTTAGATTTGATTCTAGTGGTAGTTTTAATCCATCAATATTGCATTAGGGAAAAAAAAAAACACATTACAAAGGGGATTCAGGTCATTGACAAAGCCATAGGAGAAAGGGAAACCATATTATGTTTTTCCAACTAGGAATGTGAAAGAGGTCTGGCTGCTGCACGTGAAGAAAGACATCAAGTTCTCTAGTGAATGAGCTAGAATAGGTTCCAAGCAGTACCACTAAAAGGATCAAATGGATGGATGCCTTTGTGAGAAAAGAAAAAAAAAAAAAACATAATTCCATTCTGTTAACCACGGATTTGTTTACTCAATCTCAGAGTTCTAAGACTAGAGTGAAAAATTTCTAGTTTGAAAGAAATAGTTTCAGGATGAATAGAAGAAAGTATTGTTTTACTTAGTGGGTTATCAATTTATGAAAATCACTGTTTTAAGAAGCACTTCAATTAAAAAAGCAAGATAGTTTCAAAAAGGAGATAAACTAACAAATCTAAAGATAGAGTAACATGTCCATAAAGTGACTATGAATCTGGACTAGTCTCAGTTTATTTATCATTAAAAATTAGGTATTTTAATCTCAAAGGATTATTCCAGGGTTTAACAAGATAACACAAATAGAATGCTTTACTAAGTGTACTTGATATCATGATGAACTACCATGCTCTTATGCAAAGCATTGTTTGGATAACTTAAATATATAAGCCCTTATTTTATAAAGATGAAGTCCTCTATGGATATATGTGAAGGGGAGAACATTTCTCTCCCTTTCCACTACCTAAGACTTATAGTTTGGGTACTGCCTTAGTGAAGCAATAAGGTTTGAGATGTATGTTCATAGATATGGCTATTTTTTGAAGCTTTTGGAGATAACTGACTTTCATTTTAAAAGATAAAAAGTTTACATTACTGTTGCAGCTTGGAGTGAAGCCTAATATGTGCTTAATGTTTCAAGACCATCAGAAATTTCAGAGACAGGGTTTTCTCTTTCATTACTTGGGAGGGTAGTAGGTAAACTTATCCCATCAAAAATAGGAGAAATATTTTCAATGTGACTGTATCTAACTTACATTTAAAAGAGGGTAAACAGAATAGCTAAAAAAGAAAGTAATAGAAAGTACATAGAAACCCTTATATAATGTAGAAAGGACTGAGATTCCTTGGGATTTGTTCATGTCCAGCATATGGCTTGGTACTGAACTGGTATAAGATAATAATGAGATAATATATGTAAATTGCTTTTCAAGCCTTAAAACTATGTAAATATTAGTTATTATTGTTATTTAAAGAAATAATAGGGAGAACATTGGTATTTATGATCATAAATAAAATTAAACCATCCGAGTAATTAATTTTCCACTAGGATAGACAGGCAGCTGCAGATGAAGGGAAAAGGGAAAGGAATAATCATTCATTATATACCTTCTACTATTTGCCAGATACTATGCTAAGTGCTTCACAAATATTATCTTATTTGGTCCTCACAACAGCTATGGGAGATAGGTGCCATTATGACTTCCATTTTATACCTGGGGAAACTGAAACAGAGGTTAAATGATTTGCCAGGACCACAAAGTTAGTAAATGTCTGAGACTGGATTTGAATTTAAGCCTTCCTTTTTCTAGGGAAAGCTGTGGTGCAGTGGATAGAGTGCTGGGTCTAGACTTCACATGAGTTCAAATCTAGCCTCAGACACTTACTAGTTGGGCCACCCTGAGAAAGTCACTTTACCCTGTTTGCCTCAGTTTCCTCATCTTTAAAATGAGCTGGAGAATGAAATAATGAAGGACTTAAGGATCTTTGGAAAAAAAAAAACCAAATGGGGCCATGGAAAGTTGACTATGACTGATATAATTGAACAACTACAACAACAATAACTTCCTGATTCTAGGATCGGTATTCTATCTATTTAATTTTTTAGATGAAATGTGACATCTTTTTAGTGATTTGTCATAGATCATAAAACAATTCATTAATAATAATAGCAATGCTAACTGGCATGTATATGGTACTTTAAGATTTGTAAAGCATTTGTCTTATTACATAGTCACAATTTTGAGAGAATGAATCTAAGACTGGGTAGCTAGAATATTATGAAATAAGGACATTTTGGTTTTTTGTTTCTTTTAATGAACATAATCTTTTGGATGCCATATAGATAAATTGCTTATCTATCTATTCTATTTACTTCATGCCATCAGGTGTCTGCAGGAATAAAAAATTACTTCTAGGAAGGGACCCTTCATAAATAACTTTTCTAATGCTGACTTTTTTATTTCAGTAATGAAACCCTCTTAGATCTTTATTTTTTGTTTAGCTACTGTATGTAGCCTGTTAATTCGCATACTCTCTTATTATCAAATGGGGTTTTATCAAGCATCCTTTTTTGTCTAGGGTGAGAGTGAAAATTATTATCTCTGCTGAAATTACATTTTGTTGTCTATTCTTCACTATCTGTGGGTATCAAGAAAAGCAATTTTATTGAAATTTTATGATTGATAAAAGTAGACTTCAAAAGTAAGAGAACAGTGATGCTGATAATTTCCATAATAATATAAATTTGAGGGGAGATTTTTAAAACCATTTGGGTATCATTTAGGTTTCTATCCCAATTTTGCATTATTCTGCATGCATTTGCTCAAAGGGATTTTCTTAGTATTTGACTGATGACAAATTGAAAGCAGCTAGGTTTCTGTCCCAACACCCTTCATGCTTTCCATCAACATCTACCTTAGACTATTGGGAATGAACAGATGAGAATTTAGAGATTGTAGTTTTAAGAATAGGTAGATAATTCATTGCCTGTGAAGTAAGAAGTGATCCTTTTTCTTTATAGGGTTTATGGACTTTCCTAAACAGTATGATTTGAGAGGATAAGAAAGAGTCCTCTCCAAATCCAATATTATCCCTTCTTGTCTATTATAGTTTTTGAAATTCTGAAGAGAATCTCTGAAATCCCTTTCAATTCTAAAATTTTATGAGTCTGTAAAAGGATCTTCCTTACTCGAATATTTAATTAGTGTGGGTACTCATTCCAATAAATGAGATTGTCCTCTCCTCCTTGCTACCTCAACATATGATAGGAATTATATTACTTTTTTATTAACAAGCTTTTATTTTTACTTTCTCCCACCCTTTCTGAATGGGAAAGAAAGAAAAACAAAGTCCTTGTATCAAATATGTACAGTTAAGCAAAACAAATTCCTATATTATTCATATTCACACATGTCATATTTTGCTCTGCATTTTAAGTAAAATTAATATATATATACATATAAATATATATAATTATTATATTAGCTCAGTCTACCCATGAGCAACAGTTCTGCATTTTTAATCCATCACTTCTCTTTCAAAAGGTGACGAGTGAAAAGGTGACTTTCTGCCTCTCCTCCGATCTTCTCTCAAATCAACAATAAAATAAGCCTCTGAACTGATCTTCAAGTCAACGAATTCAGAAATATTTGGACACTGCTCTCTGGATAACTTCATATCAGGTTAGTCGGACTTGGACAGAGAGATAAATAGACAACTTCTGTGTAGGCCAGAAGTGAGGGTGGGACTCAGCTCAGCTCATCCTGGCAGAAATTCCAAACTCCAAACTCCAAATTTCAAACACCTGGAGTTTATCTGAGGCACTCGGGACACTCTGCCCTGATTGGGGGCAGGTTTTCTGGCAGACTTGCCTTGTTTAAGGAGTAATTCGGACTTAGTCCTAGCCCCCACCGGCCCAGCACCTTAAGTCAACTCGCTAAAGTGCCCCAGGGCAAAGCTTTTTCAGCCGCCATTTTTTCCCTACCTTAAAGAGATATCCACACTGTCTAAAAAAAAATGAAGAAGCAAAAGAGAGCTCTCACCATAGACAGCTTTTATAAAGAGAAAGAAGAGATGATTACCCCAGATCCAGAGGTTCCTTTAGACAAAACTCCAGAGAAAATCAGCAAGGACCATCACTGGTCCCCTTTTCAAAAGGCCTTTCTGGAAGATTGCATAAAGAACCTCAAAAGAGAGCTGGAGGATAAATGGGAAAATAAACTGAAATCAGTGCAAGAAGGATACAATATCTT